>CM049317.1:23424400-23609400 GCA_026874595.1 Sipunculus nudus
ATAATGCCGGTAATAATGTGGATATACAACAATGCAATTTCAGTGAAATGACAGCGAGGGTGCTTGGACTTTAGGCTGTATGCCCTTTCTACAAACATCGGTTCAATCAAGGGTACGGCGCGGGAACCGCGCCTGAAAAAAAATGCAACTTGCTTTACCTCTGCCATGTTATGTTCATGTTGCCGTTGGTTGGTTAGTTACTTAGTTTGTCTTTAAGCATCTTTACTCACGAAGTTATGAATGTGTTTAGATGAACTTTGGTAGATGTTTAAGTAAATTTAACTAACCGGTGGCTATCACAACTGGGGGTCCTGGGTGTGTAATCGTCCCCATTGCCAATCGTCCCAAACACCGAGAATATGATTCTTGGGTCATTCTTGATTCTCATATCATATGTCATGGTTTTATCGTCGTTGCATGGTTGGTTGGTTTCCCGGTTTCTCTAAAACTTGATCAACATATTCAAATGATTTTTTTTTTCATGGAGGTAGCCGCCTCCGATATTGATGCTATCTTATGTAATTCTTAATCAGGGGCGGATCCAGGATTTAGGAAAAGGGGGGGTCCAACCCAGGAGGACAAATAAAAATCCTAAAAAAAAGGTCATCAGGTCTGGAAAAGGGGGGGGGGGGTCCAGGCCGCAAAATTAAGTCTAAAACCCCTTAAAAAGGTTGCTTCGGGTAAAAAAAGGGGGGGGGGGGTCCGGACCCCCTGGACCCCCCCCCCCCCCGGGATCCGCTTCTGCTTAATCAACATATGTACATCTGCAGAGTTACAATTCGTTTTCGGACCACATGACAGGGTGGTAGCACTCGCTTCCTGTCATATGATTATTTAATCGTGGTGTAACCCAGGCCGGGTGACTATCACAACTGGGGGTCCTGGGTGTGTAATCGTCCCCATTGCCCATCGTCCCAAACACCGAGAATATGATTCTTGGGTCATTCTTGATTCTCATAATATAATAAAGGGCCATTTTTGTTTTTTTTTTACATTATTCAAAATCATATTTCAGGTCCGGAAACACGCCTTTCACAAGACATTAGAAAAGTGAAACTCTGCAATGTCCAACAAGGGACCCATGGGTCACGGCGCTCAGCTGTTATATATGATAACAAATATGATTTGGGAAAGAGGCACATGCTTGTTTTGTGTGGTAATAAATATAAGCTTTATTATGAGTTGTTGGCGTTTAGCTTATGTATGATTTTGATAGTATCTTTGGAGACAGGGAAGAAGATTGATTTCATTTATTTTATTAATTAATGGAGTGCTTTTGTCACACAGATTTTGACTTGGCAATATAACTTATAAGCAGCACATATTATAAAAGAGTTTAACTATTTGTTAAAATTTAATAACAAATATTGTGCCAATATAAATTTTATTTTAAAAAATAATAAGAAAATCATATGATTTTTAAAATAAAATATAACTGAAATGATTATTAAAATATATTAAAGAATATATTCATGAATGCATTCATGAATACATTTTGAAAGTATCTGCACTGGTATTCAAATACTTTCATTTTTACCTGAATTCCCATTCTTATGCAATAATTTTTTTTAATGCAGTATATATTCATATTCGTATTCAAATACATTTGCAAAGACTTCGCACCATGTCTAATATTTATTCAGTTTTAGCCAAACAAAGATGTTGAGAATCCAGAATATACAAAATTCACAAATTAAAATAATGATCATAAGTACCTGGTTTTATGGCTTTTATTTATATAAAAAAAAATAAATGTAATATATTCACTTTGGACTACTTTCACATCAATCTGCACACTAGACACAGTAGGAATCTAGATTAATATTGTCAACTGTATCTTTGTCTATCATTAATTTCCTTCATATGATCCCTAATGATAAGTAATGAATAATATGATTTATTTTTTTATCATTAAAATTTCACTGAAAAATACCATAGGTGACTGCATGGTGTTATTTGGAATAACATTGACATTGACATTCTATCCATACATACAAAATTCTTACATCATCAGTAACTGCAAGCTAATTTTCTGTTACTCATCAACTAACAAATTCCTTTTCTATTAATTTTTCTTTAAATTGTTAAATAAAAAACCAATACAAAATTAATAATTTGTTGTTTATTGTTATGTTGTTTTTCAAAACAACTACTAGATGAGTTGGGTTGGACACCTGGATCAACTGTGGCTGGGCATTAGCTGCCTGGCTGCCCCAGTGTGTGCTTCGCCCAGGCATGCATTATCTGATGAAAGGTCAACAAGGTCAACATACAGGTGACTGAAGAGGGGCTGGATTAAGCCTGGGTCTGACATGGTCTCATATAAACATTAATAAAAGCTACAATATTTGGCCAATTTCTTTCAGCTTTCTAAACAACAAAGATGAAATCCTGATGTGTGCATGATATGAAAATTATATCAACAGTGCTCTCAGGAAACAAACGTGCCATGGTCAAAGTTGGGCAAAATTTTAGGTACTAATTTTATATTTATACTAATAACTTATAAAATTTGAAAAATTCAGAACTAATTTTTGGTATTCAATTAAATCTTGATTAAATAATGTTACATCCCTGACAAAAAATCTCTAGCTTCAGCAATCCTCTTGTTAAGGGAGAAATATATTTCTTGATTTTTTTAAAAGTGCATTATGTTTGGGCCCATAACTTAAAACAATTACGCAATACTGACATCATTTCGGGCATGTGCATAGCGTATGTATAGACAAATATGTATATTATATATGATCAAAGTCAGATCCGTGGTTTTGATATTAGGCAATCTTACAGTGTAACAATGGGTTTTAAATGGAAAAATAAAGTTTTTCATTAATATTTCAAAGGAATTAAGTCCTAGTGATAAAATTCTTGGCATGGTAGGGGATTTTGGAGACATCTTACTGTATGCTAAATTTAAGGAACTTAGAGCTGAAGCTGGGGAGCTGAGCTCTAGCAAACTGCATAACACTAGCTTGACGTAAACTTGATGTGACATGGTGCATGAAAACTTGAATAAAATCTACAGTTTTTGATCAACTGGTTTCAAATTTTGGTGTCACAGACAAAATGCTAACAAAACATGCTGTGAAAATTAAATCCACAGTACTTACAGGAAAAAAACGTGCCATGGTCAAACTTGGGCAAAATTTAAGGTACCAATTTTATATTTTTGCCAATATTTAAAAAAAATTAACAGATTTTGATCTAATTTTTGGTATACAATTAAATTTTGATCAATTAAAGTTGTATTACTGAAAAAAAGTCCCTACCCTTAACACTTTTGGTCTTAAGTGACCAAATATCTTTCCTGATTTTTTACAAAGTCCATTATGTTTGGGCCCATAACTTTTTTAAATTAAAAAATACTGACTTAATTTCTGACATGTACATAGGAACTGTATAGAGGAATATTCATGATAAATATGAAGAAACCCAGATGAGTGGTTTTGATATTAGGCAGTCCTGAAATGTGAAAATAGATTTCTTATAAAAAATTGAGTTTTTTCCTTGATATCTCGAAGGAACGATGTCCTATTGACCCAATTTTCGGCATGGTAGGAGAATTTTAGGACATCTAACTGTATGGCAAATTTCAGATTCGTAGGTCCAATAGTGTCGAAATGTGCCTGTCTTACGGACGGACATACGGACGGACGGACGGACGGACGACGGACAATGGACCACGACTATAGCTCAGATGACTTATAGTCAGTTGAGCTAAAAACAGTAGTTAGTTTTGTTAGAATGAATAAAAGAGGAATCAATTATAATCAAAATTATGTTCATGTTTGCACTTTTGACATTTTTTTCCAAAAAATTATGGAAAATGCCAAAATTTCTTTCTATACAAAGGTGAAATAAAGTTGCACCCTACGCGATAAATTGCACAAAACAGACGCGCACTCCACCCAGTGGTCATTCCTAACACTTCATAAATCAAGAGTTTTCAAGCTTCTAATTTCTCCTGTTTTTTTTCATTAAATGTTTCTTGTGGCTGTTTGGGAGTCGTCGCGCATGTGTAAGATCGGACCTCTGGTCACTCATACTTCTTATGGCAAACAAACACAAACAAAACTACGCATAAAACAGATGGACTGAAGAAATACAGTCTCAATATTATGTTGTTCGCGTACCGGGATGGGATTGCAGTGAACATTTTGTATTCAGACATTGAAAATGAACTAATTGGTTGATATAAAACACATTCAGATCATATACCTTTGCCATGGTTGTACCTTCTGACATAAATTATGTCTTTGTAATATTCAGTTAAAACGGTGATGCTACACACTAAATGTAATATAATCTTATATAAGTACTGTAAAATATCCTTTCAAGTTATATATTTTTGTTCACAATGAAGCACATCTCCTTGAATACGCAGGAACACTTTCCATATATCCGAAGAGGAGTTTCGTCAATATTATAAAACATTCCTTGGTTAATATATAATAATTCGCAAACTATGTAAATATGTAAATAAGGGCTTTGATCACACTTTGCAGTCTCAATATCAGGTTGCCGGATTCCAATAGTACATTTGAAATATGTATTAGATATTGTAAGCATATATATATATATATATATATATATATATATATATATACATGTATACTGTAGTTTTCATATGAAATTCAGGTATGAGAAAATGGATTGTTCATTTTACGATTTTTATCCAGTGTATTCCGTTTATCAATAAACATCATTATCGGTATAATTGATTTAAATATGACTTTCCTGTTGTTGATAAACACTCCAGGAACTTGCGTATATATAAGTGTTGGCCAAATGTTAACATATACGGAACCTAATACCTAATTAATTTTATACTTAATTCTCAGGGGTGGATTGGGGGGGGGGCGCCCCCTTTTTTTCAGCTTACCAAAACAATCTGGGGGAAAAAGACTCTTAGTACACCGTCACGCTTCCAGTAAAAAAATAACGACCAAGTGTATAGAACAGTTGCAATGTATGTCTTGCTATATAATGCATTTAAGCAACCCCAGGTTGCACGATTACAACCTTATTATCCAGAATGTTTCTACACCTTGAAGGGCCGGGGAGGGGGCGGGGGGGGGGGGGGGCGGGGGTAAACCCTCCCTATCTCCCCCAGCCCCCCTCGGTGCCTTGCAATGTGAACCCCTATTCTAAATTCCTGTATCCGCCCCTGGTTGTAATATATTTAAAATGTGGCACATAGACACGCATTTGCTCTTTGCCTTATATATATATATATATATATATATATATATATATATATATAATTATATATATTTATTTATTTATTTATTTATTCTTTGGCGCCATTGCTGTTTGCTTCTGTTCTTGCGCTCGCATGGTGCTGAGCGTAGCCGTGACACCAACCCGGGACTAATGCCCGTGACGCCTCTGTGCTAAAGTAAATTTGGGCACTAGAGTAGCTTTTTGTCCATGCGTCTATATCTTCTGTTTATAACTATAAGCTCCGATTGGGAATATATTGATTGTTGAATTAAAAAAAGTTGGGCTGCCGTACCCTGACCACTTTATTAGCCTGCCTGAAACAATACTATACTTTTCTAAATAGTTTCAGGTACCACAGGCTTGAAATCAGAGTTTAAATGGGTCGAGCTAAGCGGCTTTGTGGCTTAAGTTAATTTAAGTTTATATTGATATTATTCAGTTGGTGAAGCTGATGACCTGCCAATGTACGAATCTGCCAATCGTTAAGCTGTAGATCACAGATACATATCTTAGTATAAACGGTTTTAATCTGTTTCTGTTTCAAATTACTGTTCCAAATCTATGGGTGAACCATGCAGATATGTCTGTCGGGGAATCTATGCCCACAAACCAATAGGGCAGTGGAAAAATGAAACATTTCATCACCTTTAGTATTAGTAAAAAATATTATGGATTCTCAGATCTTCATTAGCCGCACATGTAATGTCATTCCCCTTGTTAATTCCCACCACTGTTATATACATGTATATATAAAGCTTGGACCGCATACCGAAGTTGTCATATCATATAAGGTGGCCGTTAAGAGGGGTTTTATTGTACATATAATATTATGTAATTACATTTAATTCAGTCCAGGGAAATTAAAATAAAGAGTGTAAAGAACAGTACAGTTTATGCTTGTTGCTTATTACCTAATAATTTCAAATATTTAATTGTACTAGCATACTACCTGTTAATGTGGAGATACAGGTCCACATGTACACATCGACTAGGTGAAGTAGTTTCTGATAGATGGTGCTGCGATAGACGTCTCGAGAAATTATGAATAAGGAATATCTGAAAAATGCCCTCTTAGGACACACTTAGGCATCGATCCCCGACACTTCAAGACCGTTAACGGTTTGGTCTTCCAGCAGTGTTTTCCTCCATTGATGACAGTGTAGACGTCGTATTTGTTTCCGTCCGTTCATTTTTTTTTTTTTTTTTTTACTACTTTTACCAGAGAACTTTGTTTACAAATGTATTGCACTGATAAAATCTAAATCATCGTTATTTTAAGACACATTTCTATTGGTGCTGAATTAATTACACCACAAATTTAAGTAAAGCACACATGTCAGTATAAAAATACGAATAATTACGCTAGTTCTATGGACAGGCAGATTCGAAATCATGTTTCAACTTGTGTTACACCAGCATACACATCCAACTGTCTATTACAAAAGTCATTTTCAAATAAGGAAATATATATATATGGTTAACACCACGGAGCGAATCGAAAGCTGTTATATATTTTTCAGGTTGGGAATGTAACTCTGTTGACACACTTGACTCTCTCCTTGTGTTCTCTCAATCCATCCTGAACGAAATTTTGTATATTTTTAAGTCAAGGGTCCGACATAACTATAACCCTATGACCTGACCTTGGTTCCTTGTTCAGAGCGGTCAAAGAATTGTGTTGTATATTGGTTCACCCTGGAGGAAAGACTCTCAGGAACTCGCAGGAAATCTCAGAAACTGCATTGAGGAGCCAATCGAGGAACTGCCACTCGTGCCAGGCCCTCCGAGAACTAACTCCCTGATTTCCTACTAGCTTATATATTTTATGTTAGTATGGACAATACTGGACCTTCACATAAAAAGGAATGCTATAGTAGCCTGCCCCAAACTGCTTGCTTCACCTCATTATAAGAAATGGGGATGAGGGGTTTACTCTATACATACAGTATTCCATTATTTGTGCACAATTAACTTATAATAGACTAACCCAAAATCTAGTATAATTAGTCCAAACAAACAGCCTCTCACTATCATTATCTTAGTTTATACTTTAATCTTATTCTCCTTAAAATGATTCAGACTTGACCGCGGCCAATTATCCGCCAGTGACTACCTGGTATCAGGGAATGTCGGTTGCAGGCGATTGATGTCATGCCCATAACTTTGAAACACCTTGAGCCCCAATATAACTGACCACTGGCAATTACCAGAACACCTGCAACTGTTCTGTCAACCTCGTTCAAAACTACCATATATCTCAGCTCGTGTGTATAAGCGAGGCAAGGTCACTTTATTACTGGTCTATACTATCTCATATAAACTTTGGTAAAGATTTATTAACTTATAATAATAATAATACATATAGGGGGTGTATGTATAAACAAACAATTACGTATCATTTGTTATGCAATATATTTATCTTATTATAAATTGGTATATTAAATATTATACATTTATATGTCTTTTCGAGATAATCATTTGCATACAGAATTAGGTTTTGGTTTTGTTGTAGATCTGGATTGCTCGTCAGTGGTGCAAACCGCCTTGAAGAAACACATCAAACGTTTCCTGCCTGACCAGTTGAAACTCACGACAGTAAATGGTGATTACTGTAAAATGGAAGGGACATATGTTCATACGGATCTCGATCTCCTTTTGGATAAATATAATGAAATATGTGAACAAGAAATTAAATGTTCAGTTGATGAAGAATTATTTGAGGAAGTGATGGAGTTTGTCAACATCAAAGGGTGGTGTGACGACCATGAACGCCTGTACTGGTATGGCGAGTCTAGAATATGTGATTTGCTGGAGAACAACACAGCACAAGGGAGCAGTGAGCAGCAGCTGAAGCAGCACCAGGAGGACGCGGACGGAGTGAACAGATACTGTCATAGAGTCTTGACGACTCAGGAGGAGCAGGGGATACTCTACGTCTACATGGATGTATTAACGAGCGGATTATATATTCCCTTGTGTTATGTAACCCTGATAGACCTGAAGAGCAAAGTGATCTCACATTTTATTTAGGAGTTCGTATAAGCAGGTTTTAGTGCCCAACATCTACTCATTTGTCTGAAGCGTTACCTGGAGCGCCGCCTGACGGAGTCACCTGTACGACGTATTGTGTTAATCACCATGCCGTATGGAGGGTTACTCAGTAACACGGACTTCATCGGCTTGTTCTTGTGGGTGATGGCGCCCTACGGTGTTACAGATGTACAGGTAGCGTATAGATATTATGGTCATAATAAAGTAAGTGTGTCAGACCTAACAGATTATCGAACCATACATAATATTAGCAAGAAATATATTACATCTAATCCAATGATACTGTTAGAAGAGTTACTTACAGGGAAAGACAACCATCATTTGATCACTTGTATGACATCGCGCGACATGCTGAACTTTACTTACACAAAGGGCCAGGTGTCAGCTACAAACTGGGAGACGACACAAGTATCATTAAACACGACCAGATGGCTGCACGTGACCAGACGCGAGTCAATGTGTGACGTCATAATGAGTAGACATTTCAGTGACTCTGCAGACGACGGGGCAGGAATCACGTGACTGAGTTCCGTGTTCCGCCGCCGTCCGCTGAGACAGAGCTGACGCCGCTCTACCCCAGGTTACTTGATGCATGCTTCTCTTTTTTTATTTCAGACACATACATCGGTCTATACATTGATGATTATTATGACAATATTATAAGAAATGATACTGCAATAGTCTAGAGACATGCTATAAATGAAGGTTACCATTACATATTCAGTCATTTGAGGCAATAGCAGTGAATATTTGGCTAACTGAATGTAGAAGACAAATACAGTTTATACAGACATTATTTACCCAAAATCTTAAAATTACTTGTATTTACATACAAATTGTTAACTTTATATGGGACTGTTATCAGCGAATGTCGTGCTTTTGGTAACAGGGCCTCGAAGGAAGTGGCTCTTCTGGTTACAAACATTTCGGATGCACTACACCATTTAGGCATGAACATTAAACTCTAAAGGAATTAGTGCTTTAAAGTGGGTTGTATTCAGTTCAATTCTTGAGGCTATATTTTAAGAAGATACACATATATGCGTTGTTTTCTACAATATACGTTTTAATCTATCTAAGAAGATAGCTCCAAGAAGTGCTATATTTACCCAATGGATGTTAATTCTTTGCAAAGTCTTTTATGTGCTTTAGTTACCATACAGACTACCATGTTAATATTTTCAAAGTATATTTTGAACTACATTAATCTGCATACGACTAGGACAAATTGTGAAAGTTGCCCAAAGCAGGTTGTCACCAGAGTCCCTGCTCAGTCCGAACTAGCCCTTAACCTCAACACTTTTTTCCCATACCCAGTCCCTGTTACTATAAAAAATAATGCCAAAGTTTATATACGGTTGCACAATATTATATATCAGGATTTTCAAATGATCAAAAGCTGGTGAGTCCGGGAGTCTTGGGTTAATATCTAATGGAACTTTGGAGGTTCCGAGACTTCGTATTTTATTTTGAAAGTTCGACATCAAACTTAATAAATAATTTTTATCATCTAAAAAAAGACACACATGATATTGGGTAAATTGTGCTGTAGTTCGCCATTATATTATTTGTAATAATATATATATACAAATAACTACATTGGTGTAGATAGACCGGTTTAACATAAAATAATTAACAACGAAAGTGCGCAGTACCTACGCATTCTTCTTCCACCTCCACATAGTAACATATACGAAACAAGATTTGTAATACACAACCTATCTCCAATACAGGCAAGAACTGATTTATATTTCAACTCTTTTCTCCCAAAATCAGTCAGATTATGGAACCAGATGGATCTTGATAAGAAAGCTCGCTTAAAAAGTGCTTCATTAAACTACCAATTAAAAAATCAGCTCTGAGAACTAAAACACCTAGGTACTACAACTCCGGAACCAGAAAACCTAACTAATCCATGCACACATGAGAATGAAATGTAGTGATCTAAATTATCACATGTATACACAAGACATATTAGCGACACCAAAAAGTGTCAATGTGGCCACCCATCAGAAGATCCCAAACACTACCTACTGCAATGCCACCTCTATAACTCAACTAGGAAAACATACTTACCTAGTGATACCCCATTAAAAGTTCTACTTTTTGTCGACCCAAAAATGGATGACAAATAAAACGAAATATTCGAATCGGTAGCAAACTTTATTGAAAACTCAAACAGATTCTAACATAAAATAGTTTGACATTCTTGACAAACTCATCACACACCCACCAAAACTCTCTCTCTCCTCTCAACTGGCACCTTACACTTTCAAAATCACAACTAAAAACATAGTTATTATGCTATCCACATTTTCCATGATACTTCAGTCATCAATATGTTAACATCACACCCCTCCTGCCATGCATCAGAAAATTATCACTTTAGAATTCAAGAGCGAGCTTCATAAGCTTTAAGTAGCTTGCGTTCAATCTATTGATACATGTTTATATTTATATATGTGCTTAGGTAGAATACCACAAGAATGTACTTACTATGTATTGTGTCAATAAATCATTCAAACAGACCGGTTTTATTTAATCTGCACTGGTCAGCAACTGTAATTTTAGCCCATTATGGTCTTCAGGTTTGCAGCCAGAAACCGCTCGTCCGCTTAGACGTTGGGGACCGGCAACCCGTTCCTCTATATACAATGTTTTCGTTGGAAATTTTTTAGCATTTAATTTGTCCTATCTTTAATCTATGGAGATGAAGTCTCCTATGGTGACTATTGGCTTTCCACGCAGCTGTTATACACTATAGTCCTCTCAGATCGTTATTGTAACCGCTGCTTTGTATAATAAGGTTTTCCGGGTCTGAACACTAGGTCGTGCATACAGCAAAGAATTTGGATCAGATGAATGAGGGCATGTCATCACATTGTGCATCCAACTCCAAATTTTAAACATGCAAAACGCGATGTCTTTTGTCTAATAACACGGTTCCAGGCAGATGGCCAAGAATCTGACCAACCTGACCAACAACAGCGGGTGTCCTGGTCTTAACAGACCAGTGAGAACGGGTGTCACGCAGCAGAACTGGAGCTGGATGCACAATGAGATACCAAGCTTTCTTTGGTTTGATTTCAATATTTTGCTCTGACTCAGGACTACCGATTGATTCATTGGCGTTTGATCATTTCTATAAAACACGTGTTCCTGCCTCAGAAAATTACAAAGTATAACATTAAACTTAAAATCACATCTCTAAAATACAAGAGTAGGACGAAATCACTATTGGATATTCATTTTAAACCATGACATTAAAAAAAGAAATAAGCGAATATAATAAGCGACTCGGACCGTAAAATCAGTCACCAGATGTCGCTAGTGCGGTTGAATATTTTCTGGTTATTTTAATGCAATGTCTGCGGTACTGAAAAAAACGGTTAGAGTTCCTCTGTAAACATTTTAAGAAGTCATGGCTCTAGTATCTCACGTTCAAAAAATGGACACTTTGGAGGTTTCTAAAAAAGAACAATGTATTAAGGGTTTTGAACCTTTAAGCGGTTCCCAAGCCAATCCACACGCAACTTTTTTTCTTAAAATGAAAGCAATGGTGGTACTGTAGGGAATTTCAATTATGTCGGTTACTTTCATTATTTATTTGAAATCTGGTCCAACGTGAAAATTTGGAATGTTGGGAAACCCCCATGTGCCCTCCTCCAATAAACCTTGCATGAGGGTTCTTGTCTTCACGCACAAGAGCGATCAACAACGGCTATCAACTATAAAACAATGGCGATGTTCTAAAAATATTACCGAGTGCACTGCCGGTGCATTTATGCCATAGTGATTCTGAACGCTTTGGTGGTTAGCTAACTTTATTTGGTGACATTAAGTTATGACGGCATTTTTGTGTGCATGTCCTCTGTTTTGAAAATAGGATAGCATTTGCTTATTCCTACAACATTGGAGGCTTGGCACGCGCCCAGGGTTTCATTCCACTGGGGTGCCACTAAACAGTTTAAGGTTTAGTCTGGTAAACTCAACGTATCTGTCGAAACCATAATTATTATATGTAACCACAGGGAAGATTCGGATTTGACCCTGACATCTCTCGCTATGTGTAGCGCCGATGACTTTGAGCGCCGAGTCTCTGGCAATACTATTATTTGGTCTGGTGGAAGCAGGTATACATATCACTGTTTATTTAATATCATACCGGTTAGCATAACGACAACCAAAGGCCTCTTGAGGTTTCAATGTTAATTAAACCATCTGATAACAACAGACAGAGTGCCAAGGCAGAATACAAAATTAATCAAAAAGCATAGAACAATATCACTTAGAGAAGTTGGATTAAGTTTCGTTTACCATATTTATATTAGCTTTATGTGAATCTGTGTTTAAGGAACAAGTGGGAAATTATAAAGTCAAAGCTCTTGATGAGGTGTTCGTGTCCATCTCGATAAGGAGTCGCCAGGGATTTTACAAATGTACAATTTTAATTGCTTTCTGAACGTTTTAGTTGACAACCAAACACTGAACCAAAATATGGGTATATACATATACACACAAACGAGAGAGAGAGAGAGAGAGAGGGGGGGGGGGGGGGCTGAGATAGAGATCATTAAGCAAGGTAACCTTTAATACTACCAGAATACGGAAGAATTGTAATTTTTACCGCTCCACTATCACCACTATTGTATAAATCATTAATACGAAACCCTTAAAGATATAAAATACGTGTGACATTATGGAGTATAAGCAAACAAAGTTTGCTATTTTCAGATTTACTAGACGTGTGCCCAAACATTTATCAATGTTCTTATCTAATCCGCTTGCTTGATGAATGTAGTTTAAAAAACACAGAGCAAAGGGTACATCGGGAATTCCCAAACTATATACGCAATGCCGTGTGTAATGCAATTTATTGCGTGATCCCTGTTTTTCCGTTGATACAAACCCACCGGTATAACCATCGCACGGGCAGCCATTTTGTGACTAATTAGGTGAAGCGTTTCAACGTCGATACATGCTGAAAGGGCTTGTCGTCCTGAATTAACTGTCACCAGTGAAAGGTATGTGACTATCTCTCAAGCTTATGATTGTCTGTTGACCAATGAATATTTAAAAAATCCAGGAGAACCAGAAGCAAGTTTGCCAAAGAGTCGGATAGGCATGTTGTGTTATAAATGACAAGTAAATGAAAGTATAAATCAATGGACGACAACGAGACCGGACGATCCTGGGGACCATTGGAAAACAAATAAACTTCTGGAGGGATCCCTCAGGACAACCAAAACACCGTTTTTTTTTGGGTGCCCAGGATAAAGCATCACGGAATTCTCAGTTAATTTATTTTGAAGCCAAAAACGGACATTAAATAACTTGCACCAATGATAGCATCTGAATGAATTTACATTTAAGCAAAATATAATCATGCACCAGTCTTCATCTTTTGAAACCAAAACGTTACTATATACATAAGCGCTTACATACACAGAGAGAGATATATATAATTAGACTAGATTACCACAAAACTACCAGACGACGGCAGAGAAAGTAATTGTATTAATCATATATACAAAACCCATACATATATAAAATATAAATGGTATAATCGAGAAAATGCTAACAGGGAATGCTATTTTCGGATATTTTTCAGGATCATGGAAAAGTGTAACCAGAAAAGAACCGGAAAATCATTACTCAGATATTTATTCACAACATATATTATTATAAATTACCTGAGTCAGTTCTAGGACATTTCATGCTAGACGTATGCTTGATAAATGAAGTATATAAAGCACATAACCAAAGGTACGTCGGCAATTCTCCATGTAATCATTGCGTGATCCCTGGTTTTTCCGCTTTGACAAACCCATCGATATAACCTTCGTATTGGTAGTCATTTTGCGTCCACTTTGCTGAAGGGTTTCAGCGACTGAAAAGAGTCGGTTAGGCGTCTTGTAATAAATGACAAGTTTATAAGTATAAATTAATGGACACCCATAATAACGGACGGTCCATGGACCTCTCACTGGTACAAAATGAGAAACTCTCCTCTGTTAATGTCTCTGCAATATTGTTACATATTTAAATGGTGGTTTCGTTTGGCAGTCGATTCACCGATATTGATATAGCTAGAAGATAATTATCAATTGATGTCAGTTTTTGGCCTCAAATTTAAAGATGTGTTTCGTTTTCTTTCGTCACAGGTACTCAAAAACACAGGTGTTTTGGTGCTTTTGACGCGCAAGGAACATCCACATGCGCTTGTAATACAAGTAATCATAAAAATGATAGGATTATTTAAACCTCTATCATTCCTAAATAAATACGGTAAACATACAAAACGGTAAAAAGGTAATCTAATATGCTGAGCGAGTGTATCTCATTCACATAAAAACTAAATGCTAAATAAATAAATTTAAACTGTAAAAAACTCGTACTTACAGCTAGCGGAAAAGTATACATAAAAATGTGTTTTTTTTTGCGGTTACATCTTTCTACAGGCCACCTAGCTATTACTATCTATTACTTATTACTTCCCTATATAGCGTGTGATTAGATATTTCGGACACTTGCCCTTTCAGCAAATGTAGACGTGAAGATTGAAATCCAATGAGATTTGCACTCTGCTCTATTACTTGAAACAATTATACCCAGCATTGACTGAAATAGGAACGATTCATAGGCTGATAACAACACTGACAACCTGTATTGAATCAATTCTGAAAACTGAATCTGGCTAACTATTGATCGGAAGAAAAAATCAATTGCTGCATAAAAAACACACTGTCAATAGTGTGTATATAAGTTTACAGGAGATAGCAAACATAGAAATAGAGTTATCTATAAATATATCAAGCACAGTGTGAATTAAACTGAAAGGGGATGTATAAAAGATGTCTCCTTCGGCATTCATTTATCACTGGCAAGTCATGACCAGTTACGCTGAGGTCTAACCAGCTTGTGGTACAAAAGGTGTTGGTCTTTTTTGTCAAATACATTGTGCCAAAACAAGATTTAATTTAATAACCCTTTTTGAAATATAAATATTTTATAAGTATGTATATTAATTAACAAAACACACAAATTTAAAGTTTGGATTATAAAAGTAACGGTACAAAACCGAAGAGTTCAAGGCTTACTATTTTTTACGATTGTGAATTGCTGTATCATTACAATTTTTAATTTTTTATTGTAGAAAATTGTAATACTAATTACCTGTTACGACTCGAGTATTTTCAAAATTAGCTATAGTGAGATTACCAAGTTCATTTTTATGTTGTTTTGAATCATTCTTTATCAAAGTATTTTAACCCTATTTCTGAGACCTTTAAAGATGCGGTCATCTGTTAACAGGACAGAAATCGTAACTGCTGGACCTAGAATCTTCTAACTTAAAATACTTGGCATTCCATGTAAAGTCATCTTCAGAAATATAAAATTAAGTCTCTCTTACCCGTAATATCCGAGCTGTGGGGCTCTTGGTGGGTTTTTATCATTTCCTGAATAAAAGTGGCGCCACCTGAATTTTTATTCTTTATATTTGAGACCTTTATAGATGCGGTCATCTGTTAACAGGGCACAAATCTTAACCGCTGGACCTAGAATATTGTACCTCTGAATCCTGAATTCCTCAAAAGTTCTCTGAAGAACCCTGAAATTGGGTCTCTGTTCCCTATATCTTCTGAGCTATAATGCTCCAAATTAACCCAATAAGTTTTAAAAATTTGATTAAAAAACCGCAATATCTTAACAACTAAAGCATCGATCACCACGATTCTTTGCATGTATTTTAATCAAGGAGTGTTTGATCCTTTTTTTAAAGACTAGTGGCGCCACCTGTATTTATTTTTTTATTTTTTTTTCTGCATTTTTTGTCTATATACAACTAATGGACTGATCTCGTGATTCTTTGCATGCATATAGATCAAGAATTATTTACTCGTTTCCTCAAGATTAGTGGTGTCACCTGAATTTTTTTTCTCGAATGTGTACGCAATTTTTTTTTTTGAGATCTTTAAAAATGAGGTCATATGTTAACAGGGCTCAAGTCCAAAGGACCTAGATTTTTCTAACATGATATCCTTGGAAGTCCATGAAAAGTTCCCTTCACAGACTTGAAATTAGGTCTCTGGTACCTATATTCTGTGAGCTGAAAGCCGCATTTATCCTCCGAGCTTTTGTGCTCAGAGGTACCTCCCAGAATATTTAACATTTTATACAAATTCTCCATTAACTGAACAACTAATGCATCGATCACCATGATCCTTTCCATGTATATTGATCAAGTAGTCTTTCATCGTTGCATTAAGACTAGTGGTGCCACCTGTTATTTTTCGTGATTTTCTTCGCGTTTTTTTTTTGTCTTTGCACAACTAATGGACTGATCCCATGATTCTGTGCTTGCATATAGATCAAGGAGTGTTTACTCATTTCCTAAAGATTAGTGATTTCACCTTGATTTTTTTCGAATGTTAACTCATTTTCCGCCTATTTTTTAGGACCTTTAAAGAAGCAATCATATGTTAACAAGGTACAAATCATAACCACTGGACCTAGAATCTTCGAACTTGATCAACTTTGAGGTCTGTGAAATTTGGTCTCTGTTACCTATATTCTCAGAGCTAGGGGACTTGGAAGTACCCCCAAGAATCGTTATAAGGTTGACACAAAAGCTCGAATATCTAAAAAAACTAATGCATTGATCACCATGATTCTTTGCATGTATATTGCTCAAGGAGAGTTTCGTTATTTTCTGAAGACTAGTGGTGCCATCTTGATATATTTTATTTTTGCGCATTTTACTCTAATTTGGGACCTTTAAGATGCGATCATCTTATAACAGGGCACAAATCGTAACCACTGGACCTAGAATTTTCTCACTTGACAAATTTGGAGGTCCATAAAAAGTTCTATTCAGAATCCTGACATTGGGTCTCTGTTACCCATATTTTCCCAGCTAAAGTGTCCAGAGGTACCTCGCTCTCCAAAAAAATAATTAAACAGTTTACACAAATAGTTAAATATCTGAACAACTAATGCATTAATCATTGATCACCAGGATTCTTTGCATGTGTATTGATCACAGAATATTTCATCATTTCCGAAAGACTAGCGGCACCACCTGGAGAAAAAAAATACGCATTTACACCCTATTTTAGAGACCTTTATAGATGCGGTCATTTACCAATAGGGCACAAATCGTAACTACTGGACCTAGAATCTTTAGGCCTCTGCTGCCCATATATTCCGAGCTATGGGTCTAAAAGTACCCCAAAAATAATTGGAAATTTGATACAAAAGCTCCAGTATCTGAGCAACTAAATGCATTGATCACCATGACCTTTAGCGTGCATATTATTCATGGAGTTTTTCCTCAGAGTCTCCAGACTGGTGGCGCCATCTCGATTTTTTAAAAATTTTCACACATTTTCTTTAAATTTTTATTTTCACCCTATTGTTGAGACCTTTAAATATGCGGTCACCTGTTAACAGGGCACAAATCATAACCACTGGACCTAAAAACTTCTAACTTGACATATTTGGTCTGTGAAAAGTTCTCTTCAGAAATATGAAATTAGGTCTCTATCACCCATATTCTCCGAGCCAGAGGGCTCAGAAGTACCCCCAAGAATTGATATAAGGTTAACACAAAAGCTCAAATATCTGAACAACTAAGGTATTGATCACCATGATTCTTTGCATGCATATTGATCATGAATTCCTTCATCATTTCCTCAAGACTAGTGGTGCCACCTTTATTTTTATTTTCGAAATTTTAAGCATTCTTTCTCTATTTTCGAGATCTTAAAAGATGCGGTCATCTGTAAACAGAGCACAAATCGTAACCATTAGACCTAGAAGCTTTTTACTTGATATACTGGGAGGTCGATGAAAAATCCTCTTAAGAAACCTGAAAACTAAGGTCTCTGTTATTCATATTCTCCGAGCTATAGGGCTCATAAGTTTCCCCTAGAATCGTTAAAATTAAAAAAAGCTCCATTTTCTGAACAACCAATGCCTTGTTCATGATGATTGATTCTTTGCATGCATATAAATCACGGAATGTTTCATCATTTCCTGAAGACTATTGATTTTTTATGCATTTTTTTCTTTATTTTCGAGATCTTAAAAGATGCGGTCATCTATAAACAGAGCACAAATTGTAACCATTGCACCTAGAACATTTTACATTTTAATAGTGTTCAACCCCGTTTCAAGGAGTTGCAATTACTTGGATTCTTGTAAATACCCCCTTAATAAGTATTATAATCTGGTACACGCATAAAAAATGTTATATTTAAAATCCAATACTCATGTACATCATCTTCATGTATCACATGGCGTAATAATGGATTTCTTCAATGATTTACTGCCATCATCTTTAGTCTTTGTAATACGCGATTGCTCATTTGCAAAGAACATGCTAATTTATTTCATTTTAATGAATTAGTCCATCTTTGTGTGATTTTGGTAACCACCTGACCATAATGACGTCACATTCGTAACTATGTTATTTAGGATATTACTGGGCTTAAGTCTGAGGTAAGATTATTGTGACAGACGTTTGTTCTATATGTGTTTACAACGCTGTGTCTTTAGCAATTCAGGCACAATTACCATCATTATAATCTAACGAATCAAACCAAAGTTCCAATGAATGCTAGTTTTTTGTCACCGCATGCCGACACCAGCAAAAGCATAGAGAACAATATCCGGTACGATAATTCGGGTTTGACACAGTAATAAATGACTTTATTAGTTTACTTACAAATTACTAATTATAAATCGTTCAAGTATTTATTATTTTTGGCTATTACCAATAAAGATCGGCATTAATGGAAAAGAAACCCTCACCAGGAGGATTATATTTCAGCGAAAAAAGGAAGTAGTCAACAAAATTTTGTTGTTTATTTAGGAATAGATTGAAAATATAAAGCCCTGCTTGACTAAGACACGTCTTGTTGCATAGACTGAATTAAATAAAAGTTATGGGTATATTTAAGACAACCCAACAGTTGTACAATCTGGCATATATTATATTCAGTTACTACTACGAGCTTTATATTGAATTATTTATAACTTTTTTTATATGTTCAATAATTTTATATGTATTTGAACATATACAGGATTCTGTCATCTCTACAAATGTTCTTCTTTAAACTTATAAAGTGACAATTATTTCCTTCAATTACAATTAAAAATGATGTATTGAGTATTAAGGATTACCTAACCAGCTGCATGGAGACAATCAGCAAGTAGAATTAAATGAGCTTCCAATAAATATATATATATATATATATATATATATATATATATATATATATATAATTTACATATATTCATATATAAATATGTACAAACAAACTGATCCTATGCAGCATTTCTACTATTATTATAAAAATAATTGAAATACTTTTTACACACCATACAGAGAAGGTCCTTAGATCTAAACAAAAATAACTAGTTAAGACACACTGATGATGCCCAATTAACACGACAGTAAAATGTGCGAGGAAAAGCCTACAACCAGGTGACAAGAAAACACAATGACACAAATCTTCCTAAAAAAACATGTTCATCAAATTTTGTTCAACGATGACAGATATACCTCTGAGGATATTGCATATTCTTTTACTTTTATAAAATCATATTAGATGCGTCTGAATCGGAATAAGTCCAGCCACTGCTAAGAAAAACTATTCGTTTCCAAAACTTATTAACCCCTTTACAAGTAACAAACAAATGTTTCGTCTTTACATCTTTCATTATCGTTAATTTCATTTTAAATAACGAGGCTGCCGTCGGATTAATATTATGAAGAAAATTCCATATCATAGTTTGCACCCCTGCCTCTTTCACAGCATGAACATGTTTCGTCCAAATAAATTCTTCACCAATGCCTACTGACGGGAATAATGCAAGCCATTTCTGCTGGCGAATATCAATTTTGACATTACAACTCAGTAACGTTTTCTTCAAGGACCTAGCCACATCAAAATTATCTTTCCAAAATATATTTTGCACGAATTAAAACTAAATATGCGTTCAATTAGGAATATGTTAGATATAATTATAGTCATTCAACGCCATTAATTCAGCAACATAACTTGCAAGTAATGGGTATATACTAATTTTTCAGTATAATAAGTGTAACATAAAATGAACTTTTTTTTATAAAATTATCATTATTATTATAAATATTATTATTTTTGTTGTTGTCATTATCATTATTATTATTATTGTCATTGTAAATATTTTTGTTAATATTATCGTAAAATAATGGCTTATATTGAAAAATTAAACTTCTGTAAAAACAAGGAAAATTATTGTTTGCCAGATATATTACACGTGAGCTTATTGGATTTTTTGTGAAAAGTTCAGAAGCTCCCATCAAGAAATTTGTTGTACTGTTATTTTCAGACCGGTATATTACAGAGCTATATAATGCTCGTATCTATTTTGAAGTTCCGTTTATAAGTTTATATTTTATTTAATTTAAACATTCTTTGACATTACAAATGGTTGTCGTTCAGATGCATCGTTTGTCGATGAATAAAATACATTATCTTAAACACTGGTTTCCTGTTTTGAATCTATAGTTCCTCTGTTAGTCATTTGCCTTTGGACAGTAGCACTCGCAATGTATTCTGTCTGGTATTATTGGTAAAATTCTGCCATTGCATTTTATTTGAACGATTATCAATGAAAACGGATACCTGTTGACCGAGTTTGTTGATATATGAGGCAGTATTGTCTGAGGTTAATCTTGATCCCAACAGTTCCAAGAAACCGACGATGTCTTCTATCTCAATGGTCACTGGAATCCATGAATATATCTCTGGTGCTGAACGTCAAAATTTCAACAAGCCCTTTCGTAAACCAAAAGCTAAGTCCAGCGTACCATCGGTGCCATTCAGACAAACTTTGAAGGAGCGATGGTAGGTGCTTGGTTCCCGGGTTATATTTATGTTCTCCTTCTAGATTATCTTTCTCCCTGGTTGTTTTTCTACTTCCCAAATCAGATGCATGATGTCTACCTTAAATTTTCCGATATGAGACTCCAGAATTTCACATTAATGCGGATCGGCCATAATGAATCAGAAGCAAGGATACAAAGCAGCTCACGCGTGCACGTGTGTCAAACTGCATGGTCTTTTGTGTATAATTAAGATCAGATGACACATTATAACAACTGCTTTTATAACTGACTTGCATGGTGTTCTATTTCACACACACAATGGTATAAACGAGGATCGTTTTTATTGCATTGTTGCCCATTGCCAATATTTGTTGTGCCTGTAATAGGCAAATCTAAAATTAAAATATTGACATAACCAAGGAGTGGGTGGAAAAAATAATTTACCTCCAGCGTCATGAAACAAAATAGACATAGACAGATATCGAGCTAGGCAGAGAGAGAGAGAGAGAGAGAGAGAGAGAGAGAGAGAGAGACAGACAGACAGACGGATAGACAGACAGACAGACAGAGAATGAGAAAGAAACACGAAGTGATAGAGGTGATAAAGAGAAAGAACATTATTGATAAACTGAGGAGAGAAATAGCGATTCAAAGAAAGATAAAAGTACAGGGATGAAGCAATATACAAATAAAGACCAAGAAATAGTGATGGAGACAATAGTGATGGGCATGGGACTGAGATAGTTAGAGAAAATACACTTGTATCTCTAATCACGGTTTATATATCTCCCAGACCTAATATCTTCAAGCCAGAAGTCTCTGTCTAGAACAATTCTTCAATTCTGTGTACATAACAATATCAGGTGTTTATAAATCACAACTCCTTCACGACAAATAGCGTAGATCAGTTACCCACATAGCAAAGTGCTTCATATCCGTGGCCGGTGTGTAGGCTTATGCGTCAATAATGTTTACCATACCTGCGTGAACATCTTATCAACGGGAATCTTGTACTCTGACCCTTATTATAGCCCTATGTGACTCACCATTGCGGTCATACCTTGCAGACACACATTATATTTACATACAAGATACATGTGACAACGCCAATAACCGCGAGAGATACTAGTTATTCGTTTTCTTAGTGTTCTATATTCAAAATATGTTTCTCCTAGCAGAAGCTTGATCAGAAGTTTAGGGTTAAATAACTAAACATGGAAAAGGTATCATGGAACAAACAAAACGGTGATATCATTTGACAAAGGTTAGTGAAAGACGAAGAGTGACCTACAAGGAAAATGACCACCAAATCTCAGTTTTCACAAGTTTCCAACTTTAAAGATATATCGTTTAGTTTGTCTGCGAACAGGATCGGCATGTTAAGAACACATTTAATAAAATGTTATATGAGAACTAAAAGCCACAGTAGAGTGATCTTAATCACATTTTGAATATTCTGAAAATAAATAAAAAAAAATTATGAATAGTTTTGTATACATTTATATTATATATATATAATATATTTATATAATATTTTACTCACCTCCCTTCAAAAACAGATCCTGTATTTTGTTATCTTCTGTCGCAAATATCAATCGGATATCTATGCTATACAAATTTTCCTCTTAGCGCATGCGCAGCGTCGATTTACCCGAGTTCATTTTTTTAAGTGTAATATTTTCTGTTTTGGTCACAGGCTGCTGTGGTGTATACCAATTTAGGTGTACTGCCAAGCGTTGTAACATGCCAGTTTGAACGTTGGCCTTGTTCCTCATATCACATTACACGGAATCTTTATAAGTATGCGAGTTTTCTTTTTTATCAGCTGAGAGCCATAGTTGAGGCAATCTTAAGGTATATGAGTTCTGCCGCTTGAACAAGTATGTAATATATATGAGGGACCTGTCCTCGAAATTAGTGTGTTGACATATTATTGGATAACAAAAAAAGCATTTTATACCACAACATTGTTAATGGTTGGCAAACATGCTGCATGACCCTACGGGCTTTCTTCGCATCTGAAACGGCTGAAACCTCATTTATTTTATTTAATGAAGATATGTTACTACTGATGTGATTGTATTTATATTGTATTGATGGTTTCTTTGTATTATCAGCCACATTCGATGTGAAACATGATAAATCACGATGTAATTTTTTACCGTTAAATTGCAATTCCGTGTGAGTGGACGTCCCTTATGAAACAATTGTTTTATTGTTAATTTTACAGAACATTTTAAAAGTAAAATTACATTTTTTTTTTATATTTGTGGGTCATATACAGTGTCTTACCTACGCACATGGCCCTTGACTGGCATTGGTGATTAAACTTTTTCAGGTATGGGCTTCCTCGTTTTGAGGCAAAAGCGAGAGAGTGTTTAGGCATATACTTGCTCATCGGAACTGTTGATAAGATCTATTGATAAGAACCTTTGGATAGGGCTACTCGCGCTAGGCTCTGTTACATCATTTCATGTACCGGTGATATATGCATAACTCCACAAACAAAGGCACATAGGCAAACACAAATGGTGCGGTATTTTACCTTACTGAGCCTGGGGGCCCATGTCCACAGATACACATGGTCTCCTATTCAAGGGTCTATACGGCAGTACAGGCTCTAAGAGCTTGAACTGCATAATTCCAGTCAATTTGAAAGTTTATTAACCATATTTTTCATTTAAAAGCGATTCTAATAGCTTAGATCTATATGTGTTTATACTTATATATTATAATATAACAATACTTATTCCAAATTAACTGATACCTAACGTTATCTATATAGAGTTATGAGTAATATTTTAATTCGTGAAAGAATCATCCTTCTTCACCATTTGAATTTTTGAAACAATTAAAAGTTTAAGTCATTTATTATGACGACACCACATAGTTGGAAGATCACCTTATGCATATGATACGAAATGTTCTTAATAAAAGTTGGTATAAATATTTATAAAATAGGTTTTCATTATAATTTATGAGTTGAAATTCAAATATATATATATTGGAAATACAATATGTACCCACCTAAAATTAAGAAAGGCCTCGATGGTGAACCAAGCTGTGAATGAATGAATAGTTGCCTATTCCCATGATTTTATATACCTGCACGATAGGACAATGTGCACATTCCTAGGGACTAAACATAAGAACAAAACATTGGTACTACACTCGCATAGGATAATACGCTACAAATGTTTAGATCTGATGATTGATAACAAATCCATAAGACCACAATCAGTCGCTTGCCTTATTCGCTTGCCTGTAAGGTTTGATGTGATAAATGGATACAATATCTGCCCACGATTTACAATCAAGTTTCCAGCGGACACCTTAGTTACCCGTGCTATTTTGTTTTAATCAAATGCCACCTTTATCTTTAATTCTTCTTAATTTTAGACCTTGAGAGTAGTTCATGGAAAATTAACTTCCTGTCTTATGGATGAAAACGACAGTTTGGATTGATACATTGAATTCAAAATTCATATATGACCAACCAGAAATGTAAGGATCCCATTGATTTTGGGGCCATGAGATCAAAGGTCAAAGTCACATGATTCACTTCTTTTAAAGTATTGCGGATGTTTTTTAGCCAAACTTTTAATCCCAAACCAAATGGGTCAGAGGGCCGATTCATTTACAAATTAGTTTATGGACGATAACTCCAGTTTGAGTAGACAGATTGGCTTCAAACCTGAGCACCTAACCTATAATTTGAAAAAGCTAATAACAATATAGTTATAGATACTTAGCGTCGAGACACATTGGTTCCTAGTTCTGGATTTCTTTAAATAAACAAGATGTGTCGAGAAGAAAACGATTACGAAAGAAGTATAAGGTAATCTTTCGGAAAATATTCAAATGTCAAAACAGTGAAATATATAGTTAAGTATATAGATAAAATATTTAGTAAAATGACCTATAGAATATATGTGGAAGTTAAAAAAGAGAGACTATATTAACTATAAGAATGTATCAGTATTTCATCAGAGAAACAGTAGATTATCTTGAAGGTTGGACGGGAGAGGTGGATACAGTACCAACCAAAGGAGTAAAATATGTTAAATT
Source organism: Sipunculus nudus (assembly GCA_026874595.1). Taxonomy (NCBI): domain Eukaryota; kingdom Metazoa; phylum Annelida; class Sipuncula; order Golfingiida; family Sipunculidae; genus Sipunculus; species Sipunculus nudus. The sequence continues at coordinate 23,449,623 of CM049317.1, forward strand.
TGACCAATAATTTAAAAGTAAAACTATAAGAGAAGCATTTTATAAAACTATAACACCAATGATACCTGTGTACATGGTTTATCTATGATCCTCGACCTAAATGTTCCTCTTAAATGGCAAATCTAAACTTATTCAAGCCTTGACTGAAAACGCTTTGCAAAAATGTCGTCATAAGTCAACTTATTTTTCTTTTGAAATTCATTTTGTTTAGCTGAATATTATAAAATGGATTTTTACTTTCAAATGGAAGTTCGTTTAGAGGCAATTCTTGTTTGATTACTTCTTTATACTCTTGATTAACTCCGCCATTTCCGCACTTCCGCCATTTAAAAATATATTACTGCCACTCACCAATTAATAAAACATCAAAAAGCATTTCTATTAACCGTAATATTGAACGATTGATTTTTTTTTTTCATTTATATGGAACCACGTATATATGTATATATATAATCCTTGAGTTTCAAAACCAAATGTGCGAGTAACAAGGTAGAACGTAAAGGATATCGGGTTTTGATTTGGACGTGTTTCGGGTGTTCACAGGATGAACTGCACTTTCCCTTTTGGATCATGCTGCTGCAACGTACGGAACTGAACACAAAGTTAGCGTGTCTCTAATACAGTGGTTCTCTAGTTACAACTACATCTCTACTTTAAATACGAAGTCAACGGTACAGATAATGTCAAATGTAATTTCAGAGGCACTACGCAAAGAGTAAGGAGCGTTCGGTTATTCAAATGGAAGTGCTACGAATTTAAAAACGATATAACCACTGCATATCTACTACTCAGTATAAACTTCTACCTTTGTCCCTCTCGTAACATTTAAAAAAATGGAATTAATCATATGATTTGGCCACCAGATGATAAAACACGTGTCGCAAATGTCTTATACCATGAAAATAATTACAACGCTGGAGAGAAAGTGGAGATTATTCCACTCTAATAAGATCTTCCACGTGATTTTGTTCTCTGGATGTTTCTATGGCAACTAGATTGCTACCTTAAAATTGGGATTAAATCCGTGTAGAGATAAAATTGCCAAGATTGTTGTTTATATATTAGCAAGATTGAAGGCAAGTTTCTTTATGGGTTCAACGTCCTTATCTGTACACCTTCTTGAAGTTATCCAAGGAACCGGATGTATATAAAGTTATAAAGACAGTCCACTAAACACAGATGAACGTGATTTTGACTAAATATATTAACTTCGGCTAACATAAGTTATTGTTCATGAAAGGCACGGTAGCATGACGCCAAATTTCATACACGACTTTGATTCAACATTCAACAACTCTGTGCAGTTGATGGAAGAAAATTCCCTCGAACAGTATTGATACCAAAGGATATAATATTCTGTATCAAATGGTTACAAAGTGTATTAGGTAAAATTATATTTCGCACATCCAGAGTTCAATCACAAAACAATATACACTGACAAATTTCATTAAATCCTTGTGTACAACACTCCTAGCTCCATTTAAGGTCCGTTTTTGTAACAATAACTTTTGTTAAGTAGGCCTACTTTCATGCTACAGAGGGCTGCGATTTACAAACCTCCAATTAAAATCGCCAGGACCCATATATCGGACAGCTTGAAAGGCATCAATCGTACACTTTTTCATGAAAGTTAGAAAGCATCTGCACATTCAGCGAGATCACAATCTTGATCAGAACAGCATTCATTCATGTATAGCTAAAGGATTAAATTTGCATCGGTTGTTATGTCTAAGAAAGCCTGAATCATTCTGTTCATATGCATTATATATTATTTATATTCAATAATAGCAGTTACAGTCCTGTATTATCCAGGTTGAATTTTAAGCCTTAACTATTTAGATAAATAAATTCCTTTTTAACTCTCTTCATATCTAAATCAAATATAACTGATGAAATCATTCTAATCGAAACATGAATATAAAGCACGGTAGTATGATAAATACACTTACAAGAAAAGGAACTGCGTTTCTACACAAAACAAACTTTCTCACTGTTTATTTTGCACATAGACCAACTGTTGCTCCCTTTTGGCTCATCAGGCATGACACCCTATGCGTAGACCGAAAGTTCTCAGGACACCATGTTCCGTGGTCTCAGTGGATGTGTTTTATTGTGAATTTCTGCTGTTTCTTCATTTCTTCAACATGTTGTGATTCTGGGGACAAATGTTGCAGGATTTACAAGAAATATGGCGAGGACAAATACAACATCTGATCCACTATCCCTGGGTGCAAGCACTCCGGGACGACCAAACTCCACAATCGAAAACTCGATTCCCTGGAAATGACTGACAAATAGTAGATACTAAATGACATAAATGAAAAAGAATTACTGTAATAAGGGGCGTGTTAATTTTTCTGTTATCAAAGTGATACAAAAAGGAATGTTTCTGTTCCGACACCAAATCACATTATTTACATACATTTACATACATTGAATTAAATACCAATCAATAGTGTGTGTCGATTGATTTCATTGATGTTTATCAAATGTGTCTGATGCATGGCAAATAATGACAAATTGAACGATATATTAGTCAATAAAATTAAAAGGAACAGTCTTAGTGTGGGCAGGTACTTCTTGTGTTAACGGAATTGTTGTTAGCCTTGACCTCGTTCCTGCTCCCCCGTTAGAGTAACCAACTTGAGAGTTGGTTATATTTTTCTTGAACAAGACAATGGAATTTCTTCGTGTTCGTGAACAAAAACGGTCTTTGTTCATGAACAAAAGTATGAACAGGAACATAACCATGGAATGGAAACATGCCCCCAACCCAGATCAACGTCTAACATACCGTGACATGATATACTGGCTGCACTTGTACCACAAAAGTACTTTTTGTATAATTTTATGTTCTTCTTGTATCACATCCGATAATTTATAATATGCGATCACCTAACTTTATTAGTAATAGGATCTAAAGATTGTATCCATCAAAATGTTGATTTTTCCTGGTGTGTGACTACCATTCTTGCTAACGCCGACGTTAGTGGTAGCAGGTCTGTGAAAAAATTAAAAAAGAACAGATAGAAATGGTGAACTGGCCAACCTTTGTTTTAACCTAAGTCAGATAAGACAGTTTAGAATTTACACAATGAGTAGGTTTATTCCTACTTTTTAATGAAAGGAATGGCAGTTGGATGGGTGCGTACCTGTCAGAAAAGAAGTCATGTTGCAAATTGATAAACCGAAAATTGTACCTTAATTTGCGACGTTATTCTATCCTTAAGATATCACAGGACACTTCAGAGTCCTATGAGAAAAAGCATTTTTCCTTTAATAAAATATATATATATATATTTATTTAAGCGTTCAGATCAAATTGACTGAAAAGAAATTAAAGTTAATCTATAAGCCTAACAAGAGTTTATTTTCACTTGATGTATGCTTTTCTTTATTTCAGACACATACATTGGTCTAAATATTGATGATTATTATGACAATATTAAAGGAAATAAAAGTGCAATAGTCTCTAGACATGCATGTTAATGAAGGTCACCATAACATATTCAGTAATTTGAGGCAATAGCATTGAATATTTGGCTACCTGAATGTAGAAGACAAATACAGTTTATACAGACATGATTTACACAATATCTCACAATTACTCATTGTATTGACATATAACTTGTTCACATTATATGTGCGTGTTATCAGCGAATGTCATGGTTTTCATAACAGGACCTAGAAGGAAGTGGCTCTACTGGTTACAAGCATTTCGGATGCACTACACCATTTGGGCAGAAACATTAAAATCCTATAGGCATTATTGCTTTGAACTGGGTTGTATTCAGTTCGATCAATTCTTGAGACTATAATTTTGAAGAAGAGACATATATGCGTTGTATTCTACAATATTCGTTTGGATCTATCTAAGAAGATAGCTCCAAGAAGTGCTATATTTACCCAATGAGTGCCATTTGCAAAGTCTGTTATGTGCTTTACTTACCACACATGTTAATATGTTTCAAAGTACATTCACATTAATCTGCATACAACTAGGACAAAATGTAAAGGTTGCCCAAAGCAGGTTGTCACCAGAGTCCCATCTCAGTCCGAACTAGCCCTAAACATCAACACATTTTCCCATACCCAGCCCTTGTTATTATAAAAAATAATACCAGTATATATATATATATATATATATATATATATATATATATATATATATATATACGGTAGCACAATATTATATGTCAGGGTTTTCAAATGAACAAATTCTGGTGAGACTCTTTGGTTAATATCTTATCGAACTTTGGAGGGTCCCGAGATTTCGTATTTAATTTTGAAAGGTAAACATCAAACTTAATAAATAATTTTACATCATCTTACAGTAATAAAAGATATATACAAATAAATACAATGGTAAGATAGACCAGTTTTAGTTAATCTGCACTGGGCAGCAACTGTAAATTTCGTCCACTATGGTCTTCAGGGTTTGCAGCCAGAAACGCTCGTCCGCTTGGACGCTTGGGGACCGGCAACTCGTTCCTCTATATACTATGTTGTCGTAGGAAATTTTAGTATTTAATTTGTCCTATCTGAAATCATGGGAGATGAAGCCTCCTAAGGAGTCAATTGGCTCCTCACGCAGCTGTTATACACTATAGTCCTCCCAGATCTTTATTGTAACCGCTGCTTTGTAAACCAGGTTTTCTGGGTCTGAACATCAGGCCGTGCAGAGAGCAAAATTTGTTATCAGATGAATGAGGGCATGGCATCGCATTGTGCATGCAACTCCAACTTTAAACATGCAAAACAGGATCTCTTTTGTCTAATAACCCCGTTCCTGGCAGATGGCCAAGAATCTAACCAACAACAGGGGGTGTACTGGTGTTATTAGACAAGTGAGAAAGTGTGTCACTTGCTACAGAACTGGAGCTGGATGCACATTGAGATACCACGCTTTCATTGGTCTGATTTCAATCCTTTGCTCTGACTCGGGACTGCCGATTCATTCATTGGCGTGTGATCATTTATAAAAAAACACGTGTTCCTGCCTCAGGAAATTACAAAGTAAAACATTAAACGTACATTTACATCTCTAACAAACAAGAGTAGGGCGAATTAAGAACGAAGCAAAGAATTTCAAATGACGAAGTCAACATTGGGTATTCTTATTTAACCATGAGATTAAACAAATAATCTTTCGCTGTTTAAATGAGTGACTCGGATCTTAGAATGAATCAACATATGTCGCTAGTGCGGTTGCATATTTTTCTTGTTTATTTTTATACAATGTCTGTGCTACTGTTAAGAATTGTTAAGAGTTTCCTCTGAACATTTAAAGAAGTCATGGCTCTAATATCTCTCGTTCAATAAGATAACCCTTTGGAGGTTTCTAAAGAAGAACCATGCATTAAGGGCTCCATTTTGAACCTTTAATCGGTTCCCAACCCAATGAACTGCGATTCCTTTTTTCTTAAACTGACAGCATTGGTGGTACTGTAGGAAATTTCAATTACGTCCGTGACTTTCATTATTAATTTGAAATCTGGTCCAAAGTGAAAATTTTGGGAAATCCCCATGAACCTTCCTCCTAAAAACCTTGTATCAGGGTTCTTGGCTTCAGAGAGGTGTCCAGAAAGGTGCTGTCACCCAGTGTCCGGAAAGTTTATATATATTTTTTTATATTAATATATACTTTTGCTTTTTGTTTCCCTGAGTGCTAATACGAAGAGTGTGCCATCACAAACCACGCAATCTCTACTTTACCAAGTAAAATCAAAAGCAAGCCGGTCCCTCGTTGAGTGACGGCAGCCCTTTTCACCGGAGTAACTTGCATCTGGTGACATACAGGTATGACGGCATGTTTCTGTGCATTCCCCTTGTTTTGGAAACAGGATGGCAGTGGCTTATCTCTACTAAATTGGAGGCCTGACACCGGCCCAGGGTCCAATTTTAATGGGTGCCACTAATCATTTTAAGGTTTAGTCTGGTAAACTCAACGTATCTAATAAAACCAAATATTATATGTAACCACACAAGGCCCGCCTCGAAGAAGATTCGGTTTTGACCCTGACATATCTCGCTATGTTTAGCGCCGTTGACTTTGAAAATCAACGCTTAGGAACATCGAGTCTATGGCAATACTATTGGTTTGTCTGGTAGTAGCAGGTATAGATATCACTGTTTACTTAACACTATACAGGTTAGCATGACGACAGCCATCGACCTCTTGAGGTTTCTATGTTAATTAAACCATCTTATTACAAAAAGCAAAGTGCCAAGACAGTATACCGAATTAAGTAAAGAGCATAGAACAATATTACTTAGTGGAGTTCGATTTAGTGTCGTTTACCATATTGATATTAGCTTTATGTGAATCTTTGTTTAAGGTACCAGTACGAAATGATAAAGTCAAAGCTCTTTATGAGGTGTTTGTGTCCGTCTTAAATATACTGAGGCACCAGTGATATTACAAATGAACAATTTTAATTGCTTTCTGAACGTTTTAGTTGACAACCAAACACTGAACTAAAATGTGTCTATATACATATACACTTACAAACGTGAGAAAGAGAGATAGAGAGAAAGATCATTAAGCTAGGTGACCGTTAGTTCTACCAGACGACGGAAGAATAATAATTTCTACCCCTCCACTTTCACCACCATTGTATTTATCATATATACAAAACCCTTACAGATATAAACATATATGGCATTATGGAGTATAAGCTAACAGAGTATGCTGTTTTCTTATATATTAGACGCATTTATCAATGTTCTACTTTAAATCCACTTGCTTGATAAATGTGGTCTAAAGAGCACAGAGCAAAGGGTTCATCGGGAATTCCCAACAGATATATTTAATGCCACGTGTAATGCTATTCATTTCGTGATCCCTGGTTTTTCCGCTTTTACAAACCCACCGGTATAACCTTCGCAAGGGTAGCCATTTTGTGACAACTTAGGTGAAGAGTTGTAACGTCGATACCTGCTGATAGGGCTGGTCATCCTGTACACCTTTACTAACACCAGTGAAAGGTATGCGACTATCTGACAAGCTTATTATTGTCTGCTCATGAATGAATAACCCATCCCTCAGGAAAATCCAGGTGACAAGAATGCCAAATTGACAAAGAGTAGGATAGGCATGTTGTGTAATCAATGACAAGTTAATGAAAGCATAAGTCAATGGACGACAACGAGACCGGATGATCCAAGGGACCATTATCTTTGGAAAACAAATAAGCCTCTGGAGCGATCCATTTGAACAACCAAAACACCGCTGTTTTGGGTGCCCGTGACAAAACACCACGAAATTCTCAGTAAATTTATTTTAAGGCCTAAAACTGACATTAATTAATTTACCACAAAGGTAGTATCAGAATGACAATTTACATTTAAGCAAAAACATAATCTTCATGCACCAGTCTTCATCATTTCAACCAAAATGTTACAAAATACATTAGCGCTTACTTACACACAAGAGAGATATAATTAGACTAGATTACCACAATACTACCAGAAAACGGCAGAGAAAGTAATTGTATTTATAATATATACAAACCCATACAGATGTAAAATATACATGGTATTATGGAGTATATGCTAACAGATTATGCTATTTTTGGATAAAGTTCAGGTTAATGGAAAAGTGTAAACAGTTCATAGTGAAGAACCGGAACATTATTACCCAAATAATTATTCACAACATATGATACCATAAAATACCTGAATCAGTTCTTGGACATTTCATGCTAGAGGTATGCTGAAACATTTTTTTATTCAAAGTTCTTATTTTTTTTAAATATGCTTGCCTTATAAATGAAACGTAGGATACAAAGCACAGAACTAAATGTACTTCGGCAATTCTCTACATATAATCATTGCGTGATCCCTGGTTTTTCCGCTTTTAAAAACCCACCGATATAACCTTCGCATCGGTAGCCATTTTGCGACCACCTAGGTGAATGGTTTCAACGTCGATACTAGATAGAAAAGCGTCTGTTAGCGTCTTGTGATAAATGACAAGTTTATAACTATTAATTAATGGACAACCACGTTAACGAACATTCCACGGAACTCTCACTGATATCAATTGATAAACTCTCCTTCGTTAATAAGTCTCTGCAATATTGTTACATATTTATATGAAAAAAAGTTAAATAGTTGTTTCGATTAGCAGACGATTTACCGATTTTGATATAGCTAGCAGATTATTATCATTTGATGTCAGTTTTGGCCTCAAATTTAAAGTCAGTGTTTCATGTTCTTTCGTCACAGGTACTCAAAACAGAGGTGTTTGGGGGAACCCCTCTGGATAGTCGCGACAGGAACATCCATATGCTCGTGTAATACATGTACTCATTAACATGATAGGATTATTTAAACCTATATAAATCCTAAATAAATACGGTAAACATAAAAGGTCAATAAATGATCTAATATGCTCATTCACATCAAACTAAATGATTAATTAATAAACTATAACAGTGAAAAAACTCATGCTTGCAGCCAGCGGAAAAGTTTAAGAAAATAATGTGTTTACAGCGGGATAGTCTTTTGGATTTATAGAGATTGTTTGATGTTCATTATGTGAGACAGTTCAATTATATATGTATGCCCCTTTTTGCGGTTACATCCTTCTACAGGCCTCCTATCTATTACTATCTATTACATATTACCGCTCTTTATAGCGTCGAATTAGATATTTCGGACAATTGCCAGTTCACCAAATGTAGACGTAAAGATTCAAATCCCATGAGATTTGCACTCTACTACATTACCTGAAATAATTATACCTCGGCATGGACTGAAATGGGAACGAAACATCACTGACAACCTGTATTGAATCAATTCTGAAAACTAAATCTGACTAACTATTGTGTTGGAAAAAGTCATTGGCTGCGTAAAAAAAAAATTGTAAATAGTGTGTATATATAAGTTTGCAGGAGATTGCAAACATAGAAATACAGTCATCTATAAATATATCAAGCACAGTGTGAATTGAGCTGAATGGGGATGTATAAAAGATATCTCCTTCGTCATTCATTTATCACTGACAAGTCATGACAAGTTACGCTGAGGTCTAACCAGCTTGTGGTACATAAGGTGTTGGTCTTTTTGTCAAATACATTGTGCCGAAACAAAATTAATAAATAGCTTTTTAAAATATAAATAAGTATGTACATTAAATAAAATTCACACAATTCTCAAGTTTTGTGTTACAACAGTAACTGTACAAGACCGAAAAGTTTACGTCTTACTATTTTTTAAGACGTGAATTGCTGTATCATTACAATATTTAATTTTTCATTCTAGAAAATTGTAGAACTTATGACCTGTCTCGACTCGAGAATTTTTTAATATTACTTTAATGGAAATTACCAAGTTCATTTTTATGTTGTCTTGAATCAGTTTTTATCAAAGTATGTATATCTGCAGAAGTCAGTTTCTGTTTTGGGTCACGTGACAGTTTGGTTGAAGTCGCTTCCTACCCTTTAATGTTGTATCCTGGTGCCATGCAGGTCCGTTGTAATCATCCTTGTTGCTGGGTCACAACACCTAAGAATCACAAAGATAAATATAACCCATTTGTGAAATACGGCTGTGTTGCACAGCCTTCCCAAGAAGCCTGCATAGCTCTTAACCTGGTTTGAGGACGAAACAGATAAATCTCGCCGCTAACTTTATGCATGTATTCTTCAGCTACATAAGTGAAAACACATCAGGAAACTGTTCCGGTAACTGTCTTTTCATAACTTTTCCTTAACACTTTTGAATTTTAAGTAGAACACGTTAATACTTTCTTTTTAATTGCAGGTAAATTTACTGCAATCCACATAAGAAAATAACATGTTCATGCCTTGTTAACTTCAATAATACTAGATATTTTATTTAATTATCACAGTTTGCTAAAAAATACTCTCAATTAGTTAAATTATTACTCCCAATTTTCATATTAACCCGTAAATTCATACAAGATCTTTATTATTCAAATGCTTCCCTTTATCCCATAATTCACTCTTACTGGTGTTTGAGACAATTCATAATGTACTAATATACATTTTTAAACCACCATAGCATTGCATTAGTCACTGCCGTTCATGATAATAAAGTAATATATCCTTATATTGTTGGGGTATTATGGTATATAGCTGAAAGCGCCGTGTAGGTCCCCTCGGGATATGGAAAATGTGTTTACATAGAAAAAACTATAGAAAATCAATTTGACTGTCAAGTTTGCAGAAGACCTGGCCATATAAATCTATTATGATTTCGAACAAAACTATATTGCCTGTTTTAATATCATTAGGTAATGGACGCGCACTTGGGACATATAGATTAGTTATTCTAGCAGTTGCGTAGAATAGATGATTTGCCCCCCTAATTTTTCATGTAGACAAACTTATATGGGAACAATGTACTCCATCGGACTGGCGTAAACAGTTTCTTTTAATGAACCCTTCAGATATCAAATGTCTAGTATTGCGCCCAATATTGAATATTTGGATCGCCGTCAATGAATATCTCTCTCTCTTCTTCTCTCTCTCTCCCTATATATATATATATATATATATAAATATATATATATATATATATACGGCATCTGCTGTCATCCTTCCAATGCCTAAATATCAACCCTAACCCTTTCACTTTTCATCAACTTCCTTCGTCAGAAGAGCAGTATAGCCTACAAGAATGTATGCCCAATTAACTAAGTATACAGTGCGTTATTTTTGATAAAATATAGATACAGACTTATTTCTTAAGCAGAAAAGCAACTATATAGATGATGAAACCCTGGAAATGGCATACTTATGTTCATAGGCTAAATAATTTTACCCATAGATATATAGATATATGTTTACACACTCTACAAGGTGAATATATTTGAAAACTGTGTCATGCAAATAATGTTATTACATACTAAATATATTCAACGTCACGTCCAAGGCAGTGATTCTCTCATCTCTCAGCACGAAAACGCTGGGTTCATTTTATTCAAATATTCGCCTTCTCATCACATCTACCCGCCCAAGCTGCAATGTTTTAACACCCCGGGCAGTAAACAAGGCACAAATCGTAACCCATATAGAGGTCCATAAAAAAATTTCCTTCGAAACCTGATATTAGGTCACCTATATCCTCTGATTGCTGGGACTCAGACCGCCCAGAATAATTAAAAATCATCCAAAAGCTCCAGTATATGAATAACTAATACATTGATTGTCATTATTTTTTTTCGTGCATATTATTCCTGCAGTGATTGAACAGTTCCTGCAAACTTTTGGCGCCAACTGTATTTTTATTTTACGATTTTTTTCTATTTCTGAGACATTTAAATGAAGCACAAACCGTCACAGTAAGGCCTAGAAACTTCTCTAAAAACAGGAAGATCTATGCAAATCTTCTAGAAAACTACGGGCCGAAAATATGGTTTTGAGTACCCAATGAGTTTGGCCGGTATAACTTTTATCCTTTAGTCCTATAATCTTCTAATGCAACATCAAGGTAAGTTGTAAAGACATCATTGTAGTTTCCTCGCACATCTGAAATAAGGTCATTATGACCTATATTCTGCAAGATTTGCGAAAGAATATTATATGAGCATCCTATAGGATAGATTAGTATGATTGGCTACAGTTGGATCTAGAAACTTCTAATTTGAATAAAATCCAGAGAGGTTCCTGTGAAATTCCCGAGTAAAAAACCTAAATAGTATCACTATGACCTATATGTGGAGAAACAGGATTTTAGCACTCAGATGGTCAGATGGGCACAAACTGTAGCAAGTGGACTATTAAATTAGCATCTGGGGAGTTTCGGTAAAATCTTCTTGGAAGGCCTAAATAAGGTCACTGTAACCTATTTGCTATCCATTGTTCAAGGTTTCTTGATCAAATATTTTCACCAGACCATAACATCAATAATTAATGCATGAGTCACCTGCGTGTCATATGTAGCTGTGCGTCGTGACCCATTTGCCACTTCTTTTTTACTTCTAAGACAATCACAAAATGCAAGAGATACTTACTTTGTATATTATCATGAACAACATCAGAAAATATCGAGATTTAATTTACTTTTTTAAAGAGATGATACAAAGTTACGGCCAGCAAAAGCATACAAGCTATCCCTGAACACACAAAGGTCAAGATTTTTTAAACAGTTAACAGGTTCCAAGCTGTGATGAAGTAGAATTACACAGAAAAAAAACTTCGACATTATACCAGCAGCTATATCGCGAAATGTCAGTATTGGTAAAGCTAAAGTTGTTATTGAATCCATTAACCGCTTCCAAAATAGCATTTGTCAAGGAGCACTTTGTATTCAGTTGAGAACTAAGTAATACTCAACTCAGAATCTCTTTTGGTTATTTTCGCAAAAATTAACAAAACAAAGAATTCCAAGGGATCAGGGTGTCTCTAGATCTTCATTCATCCAGAGCCTAAACCCATAATACAGTCTCCTAAAGTATCCTTTTCAAAACTACATCGGTTTTATTTTCTCTTACACTGGGCACACACATAACCGGGTAGCATTACACAGCATTTTTATTGAGTCAGATTATTTATTTTACCTAGGTCTATCATTTATCTTAAGCTCAAATGAATGTTTTTTTTTTTCAGGGGACCATAGAAGAGCCCCGACATGGTAGGTTTATTCATACTCTTAAATATACGGAATATACAGATAAGGTTTCTTTAACTTTTTATACACAATTCTATTAAGTACTACATTTACTCTGTGTGTACTTGTTGTAATGTTTCTATTTCATATAATCTATTGTTTTCTTTTCTGTCTATCTATTGTACAGGCATTCATAATAGCTATGGTATGTACGTTTTTATGTCACTATTCAAATACAAAGGTAAAAACATGTTATAAAATTATATATATTATAGAAAGTTTGTGATATAATGAAATGATGAATCGTTAATCAATGAAAGCGAATTAATCTTTCTGAAATTAGCTTTTGCTTGAAAAATAAAAATAAAGTTTAGGCACCACTTGGTAAGAATACGGTTGTTTTTGAGTATGTGATTTCATAGCACACAGGGATAATGACGACTTTTTATTTAAACCACACAACACGATGATACTAGTATACTATGTTAGGTGTTTAGGAGCAGGTTACTGAGAACGGTTCTACTTCGTATCAATTTCGGCGCCAATATAATTATCATCAAACAGAAGAAGTCATCCGCGACGTGGATTAAATATCGCGTTAGAGAGCGTACGTTCGATGGAAGATGAGCAGTTCAAGAGAAGAAAATGCATTTTGTGGTGTATTTTTTTTTAAGATTCCTTGGCATGAGTAATCACGTTTCGTGTATGAAGAATGTTTTGAAAGATCAGCCATTTCTTGTTTTTTAATGATATATAGTGTACATTATCTTTTAATTACATATTAAAAAATACAGTGAATTCTTTATTATTTTATTGAAGATTTATACAGGATTTCTCATTCGTGAAGCTAAATTGTTTATTCAAGCACTTATTGCTCAACCAGACAAAATCTGATACTGCACATGCATTGACTTCGAATCACACCGTTATTTATTTTTTTTTTTATTGGGAACACAAAGCAGCTTTCCGGAAATGTTCTTTAAGCCTTATGTGTATAACAAAGGTGTTTTTACTATTTGTTAAATGTTAAACTATGCCAATTTACCTGTAACGTTTTAACATATAATTCATATATATATATATATATATATATATATATATATATATATATATATAATGCCAGTTTAATTCAGATATGTATTGCAAATGTATGACTTTTTATTTCAGGGCATCATCGGAGTGTTAGGTCTTATCCCATGGGTTAGTCAATAACATATGCATTTCAGTTTTGCAAAACAATTAAACCTCATCAAACAATTTTGTCTGTTCCTTCCATTTCACAATTATTTTGTTACCAAGCATTTACTTTATGCGTTTTTTGCGGCTTAAAGTTTATACAAACGATGAAATTAACTTCGATCAATTACCGGAGTACTTTTTTCTCTGTCCAGGTTTATGCCTATATGGTAAGTATTCTTCTTTCTACTTACAACCAAATTCTTAAGGTAATTATGTCCGCATTTGTCCTTACTTGTATTATATTTTTAAAAGGAGTATACATAATAATTCTGCATTGAGACATATCATCAATATAACACATATATTATTATTTGCATTTATTATATATACTAATGCTTTCACTTTTCGTGACGAAGTCAACTCCTCCTGAAGCACCCAAGCAAACGGGAGCGCAAGTAAGCCGATTTAAGTATATTGTTCATTTCTCTTTAAATTTGAAACAAATCATCGAAATTCCAACATAAAAACCTAAATGTTGCGAGAACGTTCCGCCTTGCAATTAAATATAGTAAATGTCCAAGGATTTTCTCTACTGGAGATAGCTCGTTCTTAAAAGGACAGAAAGGAAGAGATACAAACGCCAAGAGCCGCAACAAAGACGGTTCATAAAACGCTCTACCTCTCCCCTGTCTCTATATCTCTATCTGCATATATCACAATCAAAGAATTTCTGTAATTTTTTAGTGTTGATACTTTTACATATATGATAAACTACTGCCATGTTTTTGAAAATGAAAACGTTATGAACTGCCATTTGGAATGGATTGGGTTACAGACTCCCTGACTCCTTTTTTATTTCCCTGAATTTTCAGGAGCCCATAGTACCATTAATAAAAGCGCCTCTTAATAAAAGAGCTCTTTAATATGAAAGACTCACAAAATTGAAGCTATAGACTGGACTTGGTAAGCTAAAAGCTGGCAGAAATTGACGAGTCATATTTTATGAACCTGTAAATAAATCAAAACACGACATATTTTCTAAATATTCAATATTGTGGCAATAATATACTATGTTACAAATAACACGTAATGTCTTGCAAAGGATACCAGTAGGTTTCACAACACTAGTATAGCAGCACTTTATATAAAACTAGACTTAAGGTATAAAAGTGTTCTTTGCTTTAAACACAACAGCCAGATAAGAAGACTAAAGATAAGAGCAAGGAAAACGAAACTGGATATTCACCAGCTGAGGTATGTATTAGTTCATTATTTGTAGAAATAATACATTTTCTTACTTGGAATACCTTTATCGCTGTTCTGTCAGCTATTTCCCGGTATGTGTCCTTTAATTTTCAGGAGCCCATAGTTCCATTAATAAAAGCGCCTCTTAATAAAAGAGCTAGCTCTGTTATATAAAAGACTCCCAAAATTGAAGCTATAGACTGGAGTTTGTAAGCTAAAAGCTGGCAGAAATTGACGAGTCATATTTATGAACCTGTAAATAAATCAAAACGCGACATATTTTATAAATAATCAATATTGTGGCAATAATACGCTAGTTACAAATAACACGTAATATCTTGCAAAGGATACCAGTAGGTTTCACAACACTATGATAGCAGCACTTTATATAAAACTAGACTTAAGGTATAAAAGTGTTCTTTGCTTTAAACACAACAGCCAGATAAGAAGACTAAAGATAAGAGCAAGGAAAACGAAACTGGATATTCACCAGCTGAGGTATGTATTAGTTCATTATTTGTAGAAATAATACATTTTCTTACTTGGAATACCTTTATCGCTGTTCTGTCAGCTATTTCCCGGTATGTGTCCTTTAATTTTCAGGAGCCCATAGTTCCATTAATAAAAGCGCCTCTTAATAAAAGAGCTAGCTCTGTTATATAAAAGACTCCCAAAATTGAAGCTATAGACTGGAGTTTGTAAGCTAAAAGCTGGCAGAAATTGACGAGTCATATTTTATGAACCTGTAAATAAATCAAAACACGACATATTTTCTAAATATTCAATATTGTGGCAATAATATACTATGTTACAAATAACACGTAATATCTTCCAAAGGATACCAGTAGGTTTCACAACACTATGATAGCAGCACTTTATATAAAACTAGACTTAAGGTATAAAAGTGTTCTTTGCTTTAAACACAACAGTCAGATAAGAAGACTAAAGATAAGAACAAGGAAAACGAAACTGGAAATTTACCAGCTGAGGTATGTATTAGTTCATTATTTGTAGAAATAATACATTTTCTTACTTGGAATACCTTTATCGCTGTTCTGTCAGCTATTTCCCGGTATGTGTCCTTTAATTTTCAGGAGCCCATAGTTCCATTAATAAAAGCGCCTCTTAATAAAAGAGCTAGCTCTGTTATATAAAAGACTCCCAAAATTGAAGCTATAGACTGGACTTGGTAAGCTAAAAGCTGGCAGAAATTGACGAGTCATATTTTATGAACCTGTAAATAGATCAAATCGCGACATATTTTCTAAATATTCAATATTGTGGCAATAATATGCTATGTTACAAATAACATGTAATATCTTGCAAAGGATACCAGTAGGTATAACAACAATATTATAGCAGCGCTTTATATAGAACTAGACTTAAGGTATAAGAGTGTGTTCTTTGTTCTAAAAACAATAGTCAGATAAGAAGACTAAAGATAAAAGCAAGGAAAACGAAACTGGATATTTACCAGCTGAGGTATGTATTAGTTCATTATTTGTAGAAATATTACATTTTCTTACTTGGAATACTTTTATCGCTGTTCTGTCAGCTATTTCTTGATATGTGTTCTTTAATGCATCTCCAGTGGGCACCTGTTATAACTTGCATTGTTAATTGTTATGCCTCCACTGTTATTAAGCAGAGGTTAGTTGGTGAACATCAAGTTGACTAACGGGTGATCTTACCCATTATTACTGTATAAAATATTCCATTATACCTTTCATTACCGAAGGTTAGAGTTGTGTCTCTACATTATGCAGTTTATCATTTTGTAAATCAAACCTATAACAGGGTAAACTTTCAGTATATAATTATATTTTAGATAATTATCATCTTCGTTTAACAAATAAGCCTATTTTTAAAATGTGATTTTCGGTATGTACCTAGTTTCTAGTGATGTTACCAGGTCAAATCGTGAAATTGGGACGTATTCTATTGATTTTAACAGTTTTGTATTCGATGCAACTCGGAATTGGTAATATAAATTTGGAAACAGAAATATATGCCCGTCGCTTTGTAAGAACTCTGGAAAGGAAACACTCGTACATCATATATTCACACATCATCCATCTAAATAAATATTTAATATGCTGAGTAAACAAGCATCATGAGTGTATGTAGGATATTTTAAAGAGGCTTAAACCATAAATGTATTAAATGATCGTACCTAAACCATATAAATTATTATTAATAATAATGTCGCCATTATTCATTATAGGAAGAAGGCGTACAGGTCAAGCCAAGTAAAAGAACCTTTTATGAGCGCCATAGGAATAAAAGTGTACGTATGTCTTTTTTTTGGTACAAAAACTGAAATATCAAAACCCATGTTTTTTAAAGTATTACATTCTTTACAATTATAAAATATGGCATCATTGCAGGTTTTCCAAATGGATAATAACCCAAGGGGAAGTGTTCTTATTATCTCTAACTACGAGTTTGAAGAGAACCCGCTACCCGGATACGAAAAGGACCTTCGGAAACTAGCAGTACTGTGGCGACAGTTGTATTTTCATGTGATTAAGAAGACCAATCTGAAAGCACAGGCAAGTTACATTTTACGCTTCAATTTTGCATAGATACATTATTAAACGTAACAAAAAAATCTAATGCAATTAAGATTCTACCACTCTGTCACTTCAAAAATCCACATCCGTAGTAAACTTTGATCACTGCTTTATTCTTTCTTGCTATCCATGGGTTTGACCCGAAGATATAGTTTGCATTTCCAGAAATTCTGTCCGGTTTGTGGCCGTTGAGCATTCGTGGTAGAATGTCTTGTCTGTAGTTGGCTGTGCTACAACAATGCGTATTAGTCGTGTTATTTTTCTCCTCCGGGCTGACATTTTGAATAATTAGTTTGATGTTGATTAAACTTGATGTTGACCCTGAGATGATCTTTTCTTTAGCATTTTTATATTGCTTCAAGGGTTATGCGTTTGCTTTTATTGCGTTGACCAGATTCATTAGTAGTCATCCGTTCTTCAGTGGTGATCTCCCGTTCTGAACATGGGTCATGGTTTTCTCTTGCACCGCTGTTTTGATGATGCCATTAAATCAACGGAAAAGCCAATTAGATAAGACAGATTGATGTATTAAAGTCTCTCCATGTGACAGGCATACTTAGCCTATGACTTAGAACAACAATAAGAGGCCCAATTGATAGTTATATTTACTTTGTTATGTTATTGTTGCTTCGCATCCTCAGATGCACATTCCTCAGGCCGTCTGTAAACCATTTTACATCGCTATTCTCTCCGTTATAAGTTCCAAAATTAGAGAAAGCAGAAATGCTGCACTAAACATTGGCAGAGACTGGCTTGGTAGTTTTCGTCTTTAGGTGCAGATGGTTGAAATGATCGGAAGCGTCTGGCAAGCATGATGCAATACATCGCCGATTACACAGCATCTATATCTGATTTAAATTTCTGTCAGGGAATTTCAATCACCTACCGTTTTTTACCATCCGTTTTCGCTGAAGAGTTCTGGTGGAGTGGGCAGTTGAACATGAATATTCCTGCATAGAAATGACCCACTTCTATAAGCATGGGATTCGTCTCTCGATACCAAACAAGAACCGACAGTGAGGTTAAAGGTTATTAATTCGTCTGTCCTCCTATACAGTCTGAACCAATGTTGAAAAGTCTGTTACTCCTTTCATGCCTCCAACGTTGGTTTGATGCAGCCTGCCTATAAGAAAACAAAATATGGAGGTTTCAGTAATCGAAACTTTCTCCTAGATTTGCTGCCCGGACTGGATTGCTGACGGCCAGGGCGTGTCCACAAATCCACGCTCCATATTTCATTGCTTTCCTTCTGCAAGATCCCATGAAACTTGGCCTGATGCCACCAGATACCTATTTTTTTAGCCATCGACCCTTGATGGTGTGCATATTATGCACCGGTAGGAAGACCTACCCTATGGCCCTCGTTTGTTATCTCTAGAATATCCAAGGACGGGTAAACTAAAACACGAGACTTGTGCATACAAGCTACCAAAGCGCATGGCGCACTCACAGTCCTGTAAAAAAGGACGCACAACTGCTGACGTCATGATATCGAACTATACTTCCCTGTAACCAGGATATCTCAATAGATTGTAAGGGAATTTTCGCTGGCGATGGAAGACCATTTATAATTTGTTTTGCAAAGAGGGATTTCCACAGTGTAAGGGAATCTGAGGCAATCATCAGATGGACATGTTGAAACAAAATATAACAGACTAGTCACTTTCTCTCTCCTGATTTTTCCCTGGTTTTAGGTACTTTTCTCAAAATCTCCGACTTTTCCCTGACTTAAGAAATGGAAACAAGAGAAACCAAATTCCAGGTTTTAGCTGGTTTTCAGGATGGCTGGAACATTAACGGTAATTAGTTTACCATGGTCCAATCTTCATAAAATGCAGCATTCGGGAATTTGAGTCCACTTTAGTTTGGTTAAAGAAACATCAACCAGGTCTTTCCTGTTCACCTAAACAATTTGGAATTCCAGTGTTTGATAAACTAGTCTATTGACAATATATGATATGATATTATAACTTTAACATACTGATTCATACAATGGTCTGCTTTATAAAAATAGATTGCCAAAATTAGTTCCTAAATCATATGCAGATTATTCTGGTTAAATATGTTAACTTTTTGGATTAGATAAAGAACGTCCAAGACATCATAAATGAAAAAAAATTATTTGTTGAAATACTCCGTTATTTATACATAAACATGATAAAAAACTGTTCAAAACAACACGACTTTTTATTTTGCGTAAAATGAAACGTTTGTACTCGATAAAAAGCTAATGACAAAGAAATGGTCACTGAAATATCTCTACCCTATATATATAGGCATAAAGCATTGTGTAAATTTTATATATTGTCATAAATTAGCCGAAATTAATCAGCTGCAAAAAAGCAAAATTTTCATAACCTATTCATATAATATAGGCATTGCCAATAGAAATCTATTTCAAAAGCGATACATCAAACTTCAAAGACAACTTTGACAATACGTCATTGGTGTTTGCAACGACGTCATAGTTTGTAAAAGAAAATAATAAAAGATAAGATTGCCTGGTTAACATCTGTACAAGTCACAGTTGGCTAATGTAGGTTAACACCATTGGCTGGTTAATTATAAATCTAGCTTTGATGCAAAACAGATCACCTGCAACCTTATAATATGTCTACAAATGGCTCTTCAGTAAGTCTAAGTCATTGGCCCAAGTACCAATACATTCGGCAAATATGAGCATGGTTCTCCTGGGTAATTCGAATTTAGAGAGTCATGTGTGGATGCTTTCCCGGAAAATAGAATCAAAACCAATGAAACCTCTTAGTCCTATCCCGCTAACCAAAAATAAATGAGCACACTGCCCATTGTGCCTTGGCCAAGAAAACAAAGGTCTTAGTGCCAACGAAATGACAAATGTTTTGACCACTGGAAAACATAAAGATATAATGTAAATTGAAAATAGGGTAGAGGATATCATGAATATGACAGTTTAAAACGGCGGAGGGGATCAGTGTCTATTGACCACTGATGGAATGATTCTATGAGGCATATATTTTCACCTGGCAAAAAAAAGTAATGGGCCATCGATTGTGGTTCATATATGCAAATTATCTAATTAAATATGTGAATTTTAGCTTAGTATATAGCATATTTATATTCCAAGGGATCCATTTGGACATCAAATATTACATTATTTAGTTGTGGTTATATAAAAATAAATGTATGTTACTGTCCAATGCAATAATTATGTATGTCACGAATAAGTCAATTAATTAAGAAGGCAATGTGTAGAGTAATACAAACACATTCAGTATGAGTCACCTTAACAGCAAAGTGTTTCACACTGAAAGTGATCTCTTACGTATAAAGGATATTAGAAAATTCCAAAATTATGATTTTTTATATGTTTTCCCTTTCCTGTGTAAAAACTAATTTACAAGGTAAGATTTTCTGAGTGCAGTACATATGTCAACGAACTATATATATCCATAATATAAGTTTAATATAAATGATTCATTATAAACTAAAACATGAAAAAAAATTCTATGTTCAGATATCGCATTTAAGACCCTGCATTTAAAATTATCAATGTTTCTACTGGGTTTCTTTGTAAAATTCTGAGTTTAATATATGTATAAGTACATGGTCTTGAAGCATATTTTAAATTATTTAACATGTTTTAGATATATTTTATGTAAAATGTTATATATATATATATACATAAATAAATAAATAAATATATATATATATATAACATAATATAAATGTTTCAGTATTAATTTACAGGCCATGAAGAATGTGCTCATTGATTTTGCTGCGCAAAGAACAAATGGTGCACAAGCAATAGTCGTTGTTATACTCTCACATGGTGGCATTCGAAAAACGTCAAGGAAAGAATACGTGTGTGGCATAGATATGAAAAGAATGTATATTGAAAAGATACAGGAGTACTTCGACTCAAAAAGAGCCCCACAACTTATCGAGATCCCTAAATTAATTATAATCCATGCATGTCGCGGAGGTAAGTGACGTTCAATCACCAATCAAAATGAAAGAATCTGAAATGATTAATCGATGATACACTTGAGGACTCCATAAAGGGAACCCTATACTCTATATTTAGTTAAGATATTTCGAATGTAGGTTTCAATAAATAAAAGATGATTTATTACTGATTTTGAATCTTTACTTTTTAGTAAAGACATTAACATTTGGTAGTTCACGAACGGCTGCATATAAAAAAAATTAATCAACCATCCTTCCTTAAAATTGATAAGCTTCTCCCTGTGCCTCAATTACATTTTTATCATAATTGTTCCAAATTTATATTTTTCTAGATAAGAAGGATGGGGTTGAAGTACCACGTAGGGTATGCTCTGTTTCAAGTGATACATCAAGCATTCATTCTGCAACACCAAAAAAGGTCCCAGGAATAATGAACATGCAGGTTGTGTCGGCATGTCTTCCAGGTGCGAGATTATTTAATTATTAAACAATAGAAGTTTATCCGAATCTGTAAATTGAAGTTTACAAGTGTGATATAATAATAGTACCGAAAAAAAACTAAGGCATTATGAAAAATCGCCATTTTCCTCGGCCTTATTTGTGAAAAGGTACACCCACAAAAACTTTTTTAATTGTAAGGCTGACATTATTCACTTAATTTCTCTTTCACCAGGTTGTCTTGCATATTCGGACGATACTAAAGGGAGCCCCCTCATAGTAGCCATTGTCGAAATCTTCAGCAAATATGCATGTTCAAACAACCTTTCGGAGCTGTTGAACAAGGTTAGTATCAGCAAAATACCTAATACAACTATGCTTTTACCCACAAGGACATTATGTGCATGATTCGCAAATATCTTTGTGTTAAAATTTATTTTTTACATCCATAGGAATGAACTTATGTAACATATTCAATTTGCGTTTCACATTTCGTTACAAGTAATTATTTTGCAATGGCCCTCTAAATTTGATTGTGATATTAAACATTTTATTTTCAACTTTACAATTACTCATATAAAACTGAGCAACACAGCAAAAATATATCCTGTCTTAGGTTACAGCGCAGATGTGCACTCCAAAGGAGGATGATGATGATGATGTCCAAGCACCTGCTTACACAGCCCTTGCGTGGACCAAGTCCCTGTACTTCTTCCCTGGATTTCCAATTCCTCAAAAAGTTGATGGTGATGGGAAACAAATGGACTAAAGATATTAGCAACAAAACTTGTGTTCTGGAGCCTGATACATTTATTGAAAGGTCGCGCTACAGATCGATAATAATTATTTTTTTCATAGCGCACCTGGACAGAATGATTGTTTTGTGTTGGACAAGGTGTATTCATATGAAAACTCACGTGTGGAACAAACATTTTGCTGTCTTTTTTTCAGTTTAGAATTAAAGAAAGAGTGTATTTACCCATGACTGTCTCCTCATTCATTTAAACTACAAGCAATAGTATCAATGCGATTGGAATGAAGCTTGGGTATATGTATGTATGTATACATGTATCTATGTAATATATATATATATATATATATATATATATATATATATATATATATATATGCACGCCCTTTCTAACATACAATCTTCTAATCTACATCTTACTATCTACTTACAATGTGCTCAATGAAACATTAAACTCCGTGCCGTCCAACATATTGTGAATGAACTGGACATAACGTCATGGCAGGAATCGTGCTCAGCAGCAGATAACATTCAGTCGGAATTTGTCATACAGTTGAGACTAGTGCACAATATTATTGTATATGTAATACAGACATAGGTTTCGAAAACCCTTAGCCATGTAAACTCATTTTATATGAACGCCAACCAATGTACAAGGCATCCCTTTTTAGAGGGACAGTTTTATACAGGTCATCTATTTAATACAGACACCTCTCTATTATTCTGTTGCTCTTGATATTTCGGACACTTGCCTGTTCCACAAAATGAACCTTAGAAAGCAAGGAAAGCAAGCGTTGGCTTTTTTTTGGCAACAAAATTTGTTTCTGTTTGTGGAAAATGTCAAGTTAATTGGCTACATGCAGATCGCGTCAAAAATAGCGCCATTTTATGAACAGTGTGTATATATCTGCAACAATTGTCAAAGATAGGAATACCGTCATCTGTAAATTTATCAAGCAGGGACCTGAACCGAATAAGGGTGTATCCTTCGGCATTTGTTTACCGGTTGGGAAGGTTTTTGTCTTTGACAAGTTAGTCATGGAGACAAAAGTGGATTATACATGGTTTTTGTCCACTTCATCGCCTAGAGATTTTTTAATGGTACCAGGTTTTGGCTGAATTTCTCTAGTTTCTTTTCAGGGTGGATGTAAGAGCAGAAAGTGTTTATGACAACATATTTTAACACTACTCGGACGAAGAAATTGTGTAAATCTGTGTTATCAGAATGGGGACAGTGGCAATGAAATCTCAATTACTTCTTAAGTTTTTCATACATTTAAACAAATAACCTCTCATGTATATGAGTAGAAATATTTGCTATAATATCAACTCATGCTTTATGAAATATTTTGAAAGGTAAAAGTCAGAGGGGTTAACTAATGCTTCAAACTTAATTTTCTACTAAAATTTTGCTTTTTTATTAATTTTCTTGAATGAAGAGTTTTATCCAAGCCGTCCGTTTAAGATTCATACACTTATCTTGACAATGAAAACCTGCAGATCTCAATCATCGGATAGGGGTATGGGTAAAACAATTTCTATAATTTCTTAAATATTTAACATATTGCAACAAATTATCCTTATTTTAAAAGATTAGGGATTGTTCCTACCCCAAATCATGCTTGATGATATTTTGTGAAAGGTCAAGATATAAGGGGTCAACAACTTCATTAAATTTCATTTTCTTTAATTATTTTGTTTCTAAATAGAACCCTTCTTGATTGAAGTGTTTTATCCAAGGAATCCACTTATGCTTCATTAACATATTTTTTATCAGCTGTCGGCTACGAATCTCTTGTTAATTAGAAGGGTAGATAAAAGAGGAAAAGGTGGTACTTTATGATGTGATAGCAGCTTTTTATACACCACCCCAGCATTGAAAATTTCCATTTCACGATCCGAGGATTTTGGTAGTTTAAATGATAATCTCTATGACTATCTATGTTTTCAACATACTGGAACAAATTAGTCCACATACTAAAGCGCAGAAATAGAACCTTAACCTGGAGTCATTTTTGATGATATATTAAGTAAGGTCAGGGTCAGAGGGGTCAACAGGTCAATCGCATTTTATCATTAAAAGTCTTTTTTCCCTATTCTTTTATTATTTTCCTATTATGCTTTAATTGCTGCGAGAGAAATCTTTGATCTGTAGGTGTTTGTTTAGAATTACTTTACTAATTAAGGCCGTAGGTAATGTTTTATTACGGGGTAAAATCAGGATTGATTTAAAATATCTGTTTGTTTCCATAGATGCAAGGGGAAAAATGGTCCATATTTATTAAATGGCATTTCCTATACACCATTCCGACGATGTATAGGGTAGGATAAGTCTCACTGACCTGTTGAATATATATCGTAATAGATATTCATATATAATAAATTTCGTATTTAAGCGGAATCTTGTTTTAAGCCATGCATGAATACATTTTCTAGAAGGTCAAGGTCAGAGTCGCAAACAAGTGAATGATATATAGTATCCGTTTAAAAGAACTCTTCTTGTTCGATTTTAGATCTCAAATTTATAAACAAGCTGTTCCTTCAAGGTTGTTATACAATTGTTTTTTCATGTTTAATACAAACGACAAAAGGTCAAGTCACGTGTTTTGCATTGTATGCAACACACGGTTACTGAGACTTTAGACAGCTATTACATTTCTGTAAGAACTAAGTGATCCATACACTTTTACCTCATGAAAACATTACTCACCGGAATATCAGACAATATCTATGCACCCCACCCCACGCCATTATAAAAATTTCCAAAATCATTCGCTTTTATATGAAGAATTGTATCGAGTTGAATAAACAGAGACACCCGTAAATCAAATTTATAACTATTATCATATGATGAAAAATTGGTGCTTGTATAAAAATAACGGGGAACCTTTTCTTGAAATAAATATTCATTTATTGTAAATGATTATTTTAATGGTCTGTTTTTAATACTCTATTACAAAAGAAAAATCTAATCACAGGGATGGAACTTCTGTCTAATGGTGGAAAGATTTGGGACATGATTTATCAGACAATAAGAGAAATGGTTATTCATAAAATAAACAGCTTTCATTGATTTTAAAGGCTAAATACTTACTTCTATGCATTTAGAAGTCACTTCGCGTTAATAAATTTATTAGCGACTTATTTTGCTGCTTTTGAATTTAAGAAGTTAAGTAGTATATCATTAGGACAAAAATTAAGTTGATTATTCAGGCTGTTCATTTAAGATACCCTCAAGTTATGGTTAGGTTTGATAATGTTATCGTGTTGTTCAACTTATGGTTATATAAATGCGTTCGATTTAATGAAATCTGTTCATAAACTTTGATTAAATTTGTCGTCTTATTTTTGTTATGCATAAAGTATCGCGAGTTCATGCTATGCGTCTGCATGTTATTGGGATATTGTAAATGGATCGTAGAAAAAAAAATTATATATTTATATAAATTGTACCTGCCGGAATAATTGCAAGTTACTTATGCATACAATATTCCTTTTAATGCTTGTTAGCAAACTTGTGAGCTAATGCGATGGTAGGGCGTCGTCCTTCGTCCGTCGACTCTACTTTAACCCATACTATCTCGAAAACGACAGGCGCTAGCATCATGAAATTTTATGCAAACAAAATTATCCATCTAAAAAACTGTATCGGATTTTGCTTAATTTTTTGGCTAACTACATTTTCTTCGATTTTATAGAGAAGAAAAAAAATTAAAAAAAACTTTTTTCTCCTCCGAAGTTACAAGCCGAATTTTGGCCGAGTTACAGGCAGTTGAACTTAGTCATCTGTCAAAAAAAAGCATACTAAAATTTCAATCTCAGAAACGGCTGGAGCTATCATCACTATATTTTATGCCAATGTTGGTCACGTAAGTCATATCTGAAATTGAGGTATTGGTGGCGCCACCTGCATCGGCTTTTTTGTTCGGGGTCATCAGTGCTTATATCATACT
The DNA here is from genome assembly GCA_026874595.1 of Sipunculus nudus. Classification (NCBI taxonomy): domain Eukaryota; kingdom Metazoa; phylum Annelida; class Sipuncula; order Golfingiida; family Sipunculidae; genus Sipunculus; species Sipunculus nudus. The sequence continues at coordinate 23,476,289 of CM049317.1, forward strand.
GAGGGCTACAAAGAACTTCTCCGAAACAATATGGCCAGATTGTTAAATATCGCACATAAAGGATCCTAGAGTTGTGCTTTTTCAAAATTTCCAAATGGTCTCTATAAAAGACTTTTGGCTGAGTAATGGTAAGCTGAATTGAGTCATCTGCCAAAACAGCCCATTTTAGCTGATTGGTTATTAAGATCTTCTTCTCAAAAACCACTCGGCCAAAGTCTTACATCTCACACATTAATTATTCTGAGATGTTGATAATTCAAGTTTGTTCCAATGGTTTTGGTTCAGTGCTTTTGGCTGAGTTACGGGAAGCACCAAACTCGAGAAGTTTGATGTATTCGCCTGATATTTTGACCTTACTATGCGTCTTTGATGGCTTTCTCATTCACAAGACAGGTGTCGCCACCTACAATGTCTTTTGCACTGGTATGTGCCTGCTTATTTCTCCAGAGGAATTTGATATAACAGTCTAAAATTGGGCAAATTTATACACATCGTAAAGCTTTGTCGTATACAAGTCTGTTTTCGTCTCCTACAATAATTTTGCACAGTGTATGTCCCTGCTTATTTTTCAGGAGGGGATATCAGCCTGAAATTGGGCATATATGTATACATCTCTGATACCTCCATACAAGACATGTAGGCCTACTTGAAAAATAATGCGTTATAAACGATTCCCATTAGGTCTGTAGCCCTTGTTTTAAATTTCTACAGCCAGCCAATGTGCGTCAAACTTGCCGTTGGTTAATGCGAAAATTAGCAAAGCGAAAGAAGAAAATATTTAAACTTTATTGAATATTGTACCAGCAAAATTCAGCTAAATTGTCGTAAATTATCCCAGGTTTATCTTTACTGTGTCATATGGATATAAGGTCACAAGGAGATTCAAAATTATCAACTAATTTCAACAAATGGGCAAGATGGAATTCTAATAATAATCAGTACCAAATCATCACCAGCAGGTAGTTGCTCACCTAAGATGGCCCTTTTCTGTTATATGACGTCTAATTATCTAAAGGTACTGGTAATAACCTTGGACCTTTATTACAAGAGGCTGAAACACCGATGTCACCGTGTATAGACTGTCCGTTTTGTTTATATTCAACATTTTTAAAGTGAGCAAGCAAATAGTCCACATTCAAGGAGGACATTTTGCCGCAAGTCAGAAGAACAAAAGTTTTGCAAAAGACGACCAAAAGATTGGTCGTAAGATTTTTTTTCTTTTCGACTAAGACTGACTGTATAAATTATGGAATTTTATGTTATTCTAAATATATGGAAACAGAGAGCTCTTACAATATGTGGCAACAACCCAATATTGAAACCCTAAGGTATTACAAAGTTGATTTATGCTTTAAATATACTAGATCCACAAAAAGGATTTATAAGTAAAATTAAGCGTTGTATGGCTGATTTTATCTGGAACGGAAGGAAACAATACAAACTTTGAAGCTCTTATACGTGAACGAGAAGAAGGTGGCAATAGCTAGGAGCCAGACTTGGAAACACATATAGAAAGTTAAAGATGATGTAGATAATGACGGTGAAAAAATAGCGAATGCAAAATATACAGTAATACCTTTTTTACGGCACTACGATAGAATTTCAAAATTACATTAATTTTGAAACAGTGTGATCATTCTAAGGATGATATTGAAACGTTGCTTTAATATAATTACGAACTAATTGCTTTAAATTGACTCTCAAAAAGATGAGAGGACTAAATTTTGTATTAATAATGTAATAACTTGGATAAGAATATTAAATTCTTCGACATAACTTCTTGCTCAAGCAAAATTTGGAAGAAGATATTTTTTTTTACCCATACCCCTATCCTGCGATAGAGATCTGCAGGTTTTCATAGCCGGGATGGTGTATAAACACATGCTTTCACAAAAATTGCGCCACATTTTCTACTCGAATTTGTCATGACAATAAACCATACGCTGATGCTGACTATTGATACCAATAATAAGTATTTGAATTGTAAACGGACAGCTGCATGGGTAAAACGTTCCATTCAAAAACAATGTAAAGGCCATTTTTCCTACAGAAATATAAGTTTCATGGACATGTTGAGCCCTCTGACCTTGATCTAATCACAAAAATATCATCAAGCTTGATTTGAGGTTGAAGCAAAATATACCTAATCATTTATATATAAGATTATTTGTTGCACTATGTTAAAAACTTTTATATAATTATAACTATTTAAGTTATAGCTATTTTTATTACCCATACCCCGATCCCATGACAGAGATATTCAAGTTTCATAGCCGGGATAGTGTAAACGCACATGCTGTCACAAAAAAAGCCTCCCTTTTTTACTTGATTTTGCCTTGAAATTAACTCGGAGGACCGTAGCTGTCCCTTGATACCAAAAATAAGTATATAAAAAAAATAGATTTTCCAATTCATCTTAGATAGATATTCCTTCACAAAGGTTACGTAGAAATTTGCAAAGTATCAGTTTGGTTATCTTACAGTGTGTTTCATGCGTCATTTATCTTTGCAATTAAAAAAAAATAAATAAAAATACATAAATTATTTTTTGGTTAATATTATTAAGTTACAAATTCTGTATCCGTGGTAGTAGTCCCCGGGATACATCGATTTAATTGCAAAATTCTATCGTTAATCTTGGGTTTATTTTCCGTTGAAGTATACTTTGGGATATTAGAAAATGGCAGTCTTAAGATGCACAGACAGTAGTTCTGTCCTGCAGCTAAAAAAAGGCCAACCCCTACCCCTATATCGGTGATTTGCCACAATCATGCCATGCAACCTTCGGATCTCAATATTTCCGGAATGCCTTGGCAGAGTTGGATAATCTTGGTATCTAGTTGTATGTTTTCAAGCATGACCGACATGATAAGCATGATTCTACGGCCCCCTGAGGTCAAAATTAAGGTCAAAAGTCAAGGTCAAGGTCACTTTGAGGCCCTAAGAGCAGATGATATCCTATTTTTGCACGAAATCTATTTCAATTATGGTTCCGATAAAGTAGTTCTCAAAGTATAGTAACTTATTTCGAGGCCCTCAGTTACACGAAACAAAAAGGGTTAGGTTGATCCGTTGTATGGTAATACAGAAGAGTTTAAGTACACTTATCTGATTAAGGGAAAGATGAATCTTTTTTTTCACTTGCGGAATGTAAATACACTTTTATATTCGAAACCAGTTTCCAAATATAAATTAATTCTTTTTATTCTCGGGCTTCTGAAACAGTACCAACTTCAGTCTTGAAGTCAATGAACAAGTAATTTTGCGCCCTTTTTGGGATTAGGAGTAAGTGCCAAGCTATGAACCGTGTTTGGCACACACTTCTTCCTAACAAGATTCCGCAGAGAAAAGCAAAGCGAACTCTGTCTAAGCTCAGTTCCTTTGACCCTGCCGACCTTCAACCCTGCCTCTATGTCCTTGCGCAGAAAATCTCCAGGGTTACACTTGCCTACCATATCTCGGCAAATCCGCACAAGGCTCATATAAATGAATGGGACCCCTGAAACATGGTTGGATGAAGGAGAAATTTTCATCCCTAAATTGTTTGATGGAGAGCGAGTTCCGGATAACCTGTTTCAGGAAAGTGAGACAGAGGATGATGACGAGCGATATTGATAATTATGAAGAAGACAATGAGAGTGACAATGCGAGCATTGTTCAAATCAGGGAATCTGTAACTCACTTAACGTGATAATTATTTAGGCTAATGAGCTTATTTCATGCACATATCAATATTCAACTTAGTTATCATTGTATACTAGAAATTAGATCAAAATTCTAATTTCTTTAGGTTATTAACATATATTTTGAATCAAATTTAATTTCACCCAGTTACGACCTCGGCACATTTTCCCCCCTTTAAACACTGTTGATTTCACTTTCACTGCATATACACATGAAGATAGATTGAAGCTTTTAATGTCTGAAATATCAAAGGAATTGTTTAAAAAATTCAAAGAATTGATTAAGAAAAGTATATTTTTTCAATTTACACAGACCATGTCAACTGTTTTTTTTATATCAACCTCAACCAGTCCATTGATTTATACAGCCCTGTGTTATTTAACCCGATCCAGGTGTCTGCCCTAGCTCAACTTGGATGGGCTGCCACTCTGCCCCCCCCCCCCCCCAATGACGGTGTGTCAACTAGATGTATATTGTAATTTTTCTATATTTGATTCATTCTTGTTCCATAATTTTGCTTCATTTTGGATAATGAACTGTATCACCAGATGTTAAAATGATTAAAGTGAACATTTATTTATGTCCACAAAGTGATGAATTGCTACTAAATTGTGGATGTTTATAAGATGAGGATTTCCTTACATCAGAACAGTAAAAACCTTTGAATAGTTTTTTCACCAGCCCTATTCAGTCGCCTGTATGTTACCCTTGTTGACCTTTCAGGCTAATTATACACGCTTCAAGCAGGGAATACTGGGCAACTAACTCGCTCTTTGCAGGCCACATCTGGCCCCAGGTTCCAAACCCACCTCCTCTAGCACTTGTTTTGTCAATAACATATCGATAAACAATAATGATTTTTTATTGGTTTATAATAATAAATTTAAAAAAAAGGAAAAGGGAATTAATAGTAAATGAGTAACAAGGAATTACCTTGCAATTACTGATGTTGTATGGATCTTGTATGTTTGGCCCTAAGTGCATCCATAGGACACCATGTAGTCACCTTTGGGTATATTTCATTTCAAACTTAATAATGAAAATTAATTGAATAAAATTGATTTATACTTTTAGGGATGATATGAAGCAAATCAATGATAGACAAGGCTGCAGTTGATAAAATAAAGATTAATCTAAATTTACAGGTATTTTCCAAGTGTTTCACTTTGTTCATTTATATTATTTGCAACATTTAAAAAAAATGAAATATGTATGAAATTAAAAATTTTACCCAGATTTATACTCATTACAGATGTCATTTTTTTTTACTTATGATTAAGAGTCATGGCTTTAATAGATGTCACATGGGACTATGTAAATAATCAAAATTTATATTTAAGATCCATTTATTTCCTCATCTCCAGTTTGCTCTTTGTATAACTTATTGGGTTTTTTAATCCTTGAGGTATTTTTTACATGTGTATTAGTTTTACAGCTGAGATTACTGTTCATTTTTTCTATAAATGTATTAAAAAAAATTACTCAAATGTGATTAAACAAATCAGTGTTTAGACAAGTTTTCATTATGTCTACAATGTAAATAATTGTCCATCGATTTTATGTCCATATTGCTATGTCCAGTGTATAGAACATAAACTACCATATGTTAAACATAAATTAAAGGCGTATCTCCAGTTACGTTTGAACCTTATTTAAAGGCACATTATCAGAGCAATATAATGCGTATTCTCTCAATGTATCAGTTTAGTTTTGCTTTATGCAATTTTTTCCCAGCAAAACCCTCCCAGCACTTCACACAAGGCTGTTTGACACCTTTTTGTGGCTCTGCGTGTTTATGAACACAGTCCACGTGTGTCTGTTTACCATAACAAGGCCGCGTGACCGGATGTCCGATTGTGAGCCTCAACACGCAAAGTTTCAGCCGAAGGGGAACATGTATTACATATTTTGGGCCAAGTCAGTCAGGGCACCGCATGATTGACAGGTGTTCTGGTTGAGCCCCCAGCGATGTGTTATGTTGAAACTTGTGATCGCGCCCGGTCCACTGTTATTAGTAATTATTTAAAGCACAATTTCAGGAAAATTTATTTTAAAGGGAAGAATCTATTTTTCGTGTTAATACTACATGCTTTATAAGTGAATGGGCTCCCCTTTAAATTTTGTGAAATGTGTATGTCTTAGATTCTCAACAAGTTGTTTGACTGATACTGAATAAATACTCATAAGGATACAATTTACATGATAAAGCTGACAAAATGGTGTATACTTGTAGCATCAGGGCAAGTCACTCCTTTTCCAAATGAAAATTATTTAGATTGACATAAGTCCTCTTTGCTATATAGCAGGATTTCATCAAAATCTTTCATAACCATGGTTCGTTTGTCTAAACATGTTGGTTGTTATGCCTAAAATAGGTATTAGGAAGAATTAATTTTATGTTTTGAAAATGGTTTCAAACATGTAAGTGTATGTACGTACCGCCAGTGAACAGGAGAATCATCTCTTGATTAATCAGTTTAGCCAAACTCGTCTATATTACCACACTACGGATCAAGCTGACCTTATAGCATACCGGATTGTAAAAATAAAAGGCTTGACATAATTTCAGGAAACAAGATGATTTTTGAGAAGTCAGCACTTATCTATCAAAGTGCATTACAAAAGAGCGGCTTAAACTATAAGCTCCGTTACAATCCCTACCTCGATTCAAACATGGACGCCATCAGCAAGAAGACAACAAACAAAAGGAGGAGACATGCATTCTTTTTCAACACATCATTTAGTGCAAACGTGGCCTTAAAAAATGGGGGAAATTTCTATAACCTTCAGGACATGTGCAGTGGCTTTAATTTATCTTTAAGGGTAGGTGATGACTTGCAGGATGTTGAGTTGTCTCGCACGGGGGGGGGGGGGGGGGGGGGATAGGCATGGAGGGTAATCATAGTTGGAACAAAACAATGTATATATATATATATATATATATATATATATATATATATATATATATATATATATATCGCTGGCATTTCAACTAATCGTTACTTCCTCGTAACCTCGTTTCGAACTGTTTTCAAGCAGAAGGACAAAATGAAGGCGATAATGTTATCGGGACGGCTGCCACTAAATATAGAAGGGACTTTCCAGATTATTCGGTAAGCCAGCTGAGGTAAAAGTATATGGCGCTTTGATCGTCGCCCGTCCACATATTCGGCGGTCCGGCCGTCTAATGGCATGGCCCAAACCATAACCGCTGACCCTAGAAACCGGTTACTAAATATCCTGGGAGGTCAATAAAAAACCTCCTTGGAAGTCTTATATTAGGTCACTGCAACCTATATCCCCCGAGCTATGGAGCGTGTAACTACCCCCGTCCGTCTGTTCGTCTCTCTTTCTGTCCATCTTTCGATCAAAAAAAAATTGTTTCCAGATGATAACTCGAGGTTGGATTGACACATGGATTTCAAACCTGACTTATGTATCGCGAACACTAAAGCAAGAACCCTTGTGATTTTTGGATCATGAGGTCGAAGTCAATGTCACAAGATCCACTTATTTAAAAAGATTGTGACTGTATTTTTAGCCAAGGTTTTCATCCCAAACCTTTCATCATGCGCATATAGCTGGCCTGCCAATAGAAAAACAACACGAATTAATTTAGGGTCACAATGTCAGAGGTCAAGGTCAAAGGGGCCATCTTTCCACAAATTAATTTTCAGAAGATAACTCCAGTTTGGTTTGACATATTTGTTTCAAAGTTGAAAAGGGTCAAAGTCACATAATCCATCCCACTGACACTATAGACGATAACTCTGGTTTAGATAGACAGAATGACTTCTAACTTTATTTATTCATGACTCACCACCTAAGAAAGAATCCTATGGGCTTTCGGGGTACCGAGGTCAAAGGTGAAGGTCACAGGAGCCACATCTTTAACAGATACACTATAAATCAAACTTTTCATCCGAAACTGTCCATCTTTCACACATGGTTTATTTGCCCAAAGTAGAAGAAATCTGTAGAATTTGAGGTTACCTTTTCAAAGGTCAAAAACACTGGACCTACTATTTTAAAAGATTGTTATAATAATCTAAATGCTGTAAGTTTAAGAATAGTAAGTTATCAGATATTTTAGTCACAAGGACATAGGTTAAGGTCACAGCACCCACATTTTGAAAAGCTCATATATTCTTATATTTTATATATTCTTATATGAAAAATATTCTTAAAGACAAATGTAGCTGGGCTTCGCAACCCATGGGTCCCTAATTTATAATATGTGTGTGTAAACATAATCAGAGAGAGAATATATAGAGAGATGGAGCATGAATACCCGGAAAGGTCTCGGTTCACACACACGCGGTTCTGTTTGTCTGTCTAGCTGTCTGTCTGTCTGTCTGTCTCTCTCTCTCTCTCTCTCTCTCTCCAGGGTTTTATTCTCACAAATATCTCTATATAAGGTATTACCCCTGCCATCCAATAAACAAGAGCTGACAAACATTTTAGGGTGTACTCTGTACCAACGCAAAACAAGTAAAACAGTTGAGAAAAATGGATGTAGTAATATAACAAATTCCTTGCTAATAATTTTTTATTAATCAATCGCTCTTCTTGCCCCTCCCACCCCACGCTTCCCATGCGTACAATGTATAATATTTGGCATGCTTTATTTGTCACCCAGTAATTCCATTCAATACAACATTCCACGGAAGGAGTCCTCTCTCAAACAGAACTGTCTTAGTTTGTATTGAACATATTTTTTGATTGTCTAATAATAAAAGTTTGCTGCAGGTGGGTGACAGCGTTCCTAGTCACATTCACCATGTAACCTAGTGACTGAGACTATTGCATTTTGAGGGTGACACACAGAGAAGGCTAATATTATTGATCATGTTATCCATGTTTATTTGCAGGAAAGCAGGAAGGACAGAATTCTCCACTACGTTCTCACTTGCAGCAGGTAACGGAATCTCAATACAGGATGGTAACAAAATAAAACATGCTTACCGGTGATACCAAAATAGCACTGGGTAAATTTTAAACTGCTCCAGATTGTGCAATTACAGCTTGAATTTTGAGAAAGGGGGGTGGGGGGGGGGCTCGGTACATAAGCTCCACTATATTCCCCTAAGGATATCTACCACGGATGGTGCCGTCAAATGTATGCATACAAATACCCCCAAACTAATTAAGCGTGTTTTGATGTTAGGCAGGCCTCTGTTGCTTTATACATCTGATTATCTTTCGCACAACTAACCATGGAGCACACAAATACTATTCCTAAGTTATCAAATATAAGAAAAAGAAGAGTGTATAATTTTTATGTGTTTATTCATGTTTACATATAGTTAAATGTGCACCTTAAAGTTCTCGAATGATCGACACCTTATCATAAAGAAATTTATATTTCACGGCATTCCATACTGATGTTATCTGCAGTCCATGTTTCATTTCACATTAATCTAATCATTTAATGTCCACCGCTCGAATCCATATACACCACATGTACAGTTCCCATGGTAACCTTGTCATCCATGCGAACGTCCAAGGTTTTAACGTCACTTCATTCGCCTCCAAGAGTCACCATAATGGTGACGTTATACAGCATGCTGAGTATCACCAAACATTCATGTCCGGCGTACGTTCCCGGCTGTGTCAGTACTGACAGATACTGATCCAGACTGTGACCAGGTATATACTGCTGAAACAGCAGCTGATTGTTTTTATGATGTCTACAGTCTCCTGCCTCAGTTTCAAATGGTTCTCTTGGTGACCAAATAGACCTACGGAGACAGATCTGAAGAGACAGTTCCCGTCTCCCAGTATCGACTGTCTACATCTCCTATACATGGCCAGGACCTCATCCTGATCTGTTGTCAATTCTTTACACAGATTGACTGGAACAAAGAAAGTAAAGCTGTCAAGATGTCCAATATGCCTTTGGGTCTGTTTGTCAGTTCCTTCAAAGAAACTATCGGTATACCCAAAATTAGACGAAATTACGCATAAATGGCAGTCCAATGAACGGTTTCTAGAACCTAGAAGAATTAAACCTGTCATGGTTCAATAAGGGGGAAATGAAAGTACCCCGGGAACACCATCCAGGCGAGAGCAACGTCTAGAACGGAATAATCCCTCTCTTGACCACGCCCAAAGCTATACCATAAATTCTAGTGTCATGTATACCATAGGGACGCACCGATGAAATTTTTCCTCCTAAAGTTATGATATTAATTTGTCTTTGACAAATTATCACCTATGATGCTAAACTAGCATGCATACAGTATTTCATTCGAGTTAAACAATCTGAACATATGCATGGGAAAAAATGTACCTAACTCAACAGGAGAGAGAGAGAGAGATCACATTGGGAAGCCAAGCCGTCAATAAATGAAGCCTGGTTTATTCAGATTCAGTTTATATACAGGTGCAACAGAACTGTATGATCTTCCGACTGATTAAACTGAAGGCCAAAATGTTAGTGGAGGACTTACTCGCGCGGGTTGTTGTTTGATATCAGTTTGATAACTAATGTATATAACCACAGCCTATTGTCATGATTTATGTACACTTGAAAGGTTTTATGTACTCCGAACCGTCAGTGATATTGTTTTCCTTAGCGAGCAGTATATCGAAGAGAATACATTTTATCTTTCTTAATTTAACAGGAATGATTGGTTCTGTCTACCTGTAGAAATACAGCCCCGCCCTAACCCCAATATGGCTGCAAGACCACAATCCTTGATTATCTTTCGCGTGCAGTATATCGAAGCGGGAAAACAGTGTGATCTTCTATTACACAATATAAAAATAATCTCTGTTTGTAGTTTGTATGAAGAATGATCAGTTAAATACAGCCGCTAGAATAGTTATCAGTTGGATAATACTGCAAAGCATTTGAGAACAGGTGTCTGAAACATGTTCGGTTTCAATGTGTCTGACCGATGGATTAGTTCTTCTAAGTTTGTATATATATGCTACCTATACACAGAGTCACACGGGTGCTGCGCATCAATTTGCACGCCCTGTCATTCCTGTGTTCCATGAAGCTTCAGGGCCAGGGCTATGCGTGAAAAAAAGCGTTCAATTTATATACGGCCCGTTCTTCACGGCATGTAGTTTGTAAGACACGCATTGCCTATCAATATAATATGTCGACACTCACACCCCGCCCAACAAACTTTAAGATTTCTATTTTACACACTTCGCAAATTAACCGGAGCTGGTTTGAACTCAAAATAAACTGGCGCAGTTAAAACACGCACACATCAACACCGGCTGTGTTGAAACAAGCACAGTAGTACAAAATCTCTTTGGCATTTCCTGTATCGCGTACAAGTTGGATGTCGTCCTGTAACTTTGCGAGCCCTGATTTTATTCATGCGATCAGATATTCAAGAAATATGTAATGTGATTTATACCAATAAATCAAAACGGAAGTTTTCTCGCATATGGTAGGTGTTGTTAGAATGTTTACTAAAAAACTTACGATTGGTCTTGTTCTTATCAAGTGACAGCGTACTTGTAGGTGTTGTCAAAGTGACGAAAATAGTTGTATTCTCAATGCAAGGTGTTAAAGCTCGCGTAAAGTACGCTGGTCGTTGACCCTCTGATGCCAGTTGTTGGATCGATATGACGCTAATTTTAGCACGCTTCCATTTTAACCTGGGCCTGACAGCTGAGACATGCGGACATTGGCGGACGATTTAATTTCCTAGTGCATGTTTCTACGGGTCAAGGTAAGAAAGAAGGGTCGATTGATATGGTCAAAATACTTGTTCATGTTCTTTTATTATTTTTGAGAGAGACCAATGAATATGAAGGTATTGCAACGGTAGAATCTAAATTATCCTCATTCTTAGGTCCCTTTCTGTTGGAATTGTTTGTCATGGTGTGGATTTAAGTGATTTCACTGAACTGTTATATATTCCAAAATATAACTTATGAATGTCATCTTCAAATGAGAAAGCATGATTTTAAAGGGCGGTTAAATGCAAAGACGACAGGATCAAATTTATAAAATCCAAGATACAAATCACAAGCTAAATACTCTCTGTAAAGAGGTTCTGTTTTAAAACTACAAACAAAGTCAAATAAGTAGTTTTGACATTCTCAGTATTTGTTTTTGTGTACCGTTTATTTGCAGGGGGCTACAAGCTGGAATCACAGTTATCATTATTTTTATCAGAGAATATGGATTTCCAAGTATTTTACCCTTATGTTATCCGAACTTGTTCATTTATGATGACACTAAATAATCAAATATGCAATATATGTACCGTTTGGTCGATTACATGAATGAATTTTAAGGCGAGAGTGATCATCAGCTACCCCCACGTACCTGGAACCGCCCCCTGATGTACAGAGACTTATGCACACAAATATCCCTACTGGGGAATACTTACAAAGGGTTACTCATGCAAACCTTGCCATACAAAAGAACTCACGGAAACAGCTGTTATCAGACTTTGTTGGGAGAAAATGCCAATATTTTGAAAAATACTGAAAATTAACTTACAATTTATTCACCAGTTGAATCCAACTATTTATAATATGATCAACATGTAGGATTTGTTGCATATCCTCAAGCTGAATGACAAATATCGTGATATGAATCACCATGGCCAGAACTGATACAGCATTTCAGGGTAAACTCTCAACCAAGGCAAAACAAGTAAACCAGTTTAAAAACGTTGGGTTTCAGACCTGTAGCTGAATACCCAATTGCTGGTCAATAATTAGTTGGTCGTCCGGAGGAAGAGTTGACAGAGCATCCTTATTAAGTATAATATATGACAGGATTTAATTGTCACTTGGCGATTCCGTTCATTCAACCCTAGTAAATCGATTCCATACAATCAACGATCTTGACGAAGGAGCACTCTCTTACATATATCTCACTTTGTACTTATTAAATTTGGTCCAATAAAAAAATTTTTTACAAGTGGGTCACAGTGTTCACGGTCACCAGCGCCTATTGAGTTTTAACGTTACAGTCTTAGGGATGACATGATAGAGAAGGCTAAAATTATATCATGTTACCGGTAACCATATGTAAATATATTTGTGGGAAAGCAGGAAAGGAAACGCAGAGTTATCTGCTACCTCATGACAGGAAGCAGTGATCCATTACAGAAATGCGGTTTTCGGGGGCGTTTCGGTGACAATACACTCTTAATGCCGAAAAACAGGACTGGATGATTTTTAAACTACTCCAGATTGCATCTTAACAACCTGCAACAAGTTTCTATATCATTGGGGTATGAGGCCACTTTCAGCTCTCCTGGCTCCCCTTCAGTAGGTCTACACAGTAACCACTCTAAAATCCTGTATCCTCCCCTTGGATAACATGTAAAGAAATTGTGGAGGGGACATGAATATCATTATCATGTCTTGCTCAAGGGTGGAGATCAGTGTGGCTTTTTTTTTTGTGATTCCATTAATTTGAAAGGAAAATCAATTGTATTTCTTCTCAGTCTACATGCCTCACGTGACAAAAACAAAACAAAACTGTGATTCCTTTTCTTAATTCAGTTTGTTGAGTAATATAGTTTATTATTGTGTAATTTCTAGAGGTAAGGGAATTAAATAAAATGCAATTCATTATAGCGAGAACGGTTTGAAACATATTTGTATGCATACTTTTTTAATCTGATAACTTTATAGAGAGGTCTGCTTTGGAATATAACAATTTTTTGTATTGCTCAATGTGTAATTATACATTGCTGAAATCAGGTTTGTTCTATGTAAACTAATTGTTAATGGTTATATCTACTAGTATTTGATAATTACAACTTAAACTTCATATAGTTTGAAAATGGTATATACTTTGCCTCTCAGTAGGCCTATATTTGTTCGTGCCTCATACCTTGCACGCCTATTGTTATGAGTAAAATTAAAAAAAAAAAGGATAAAAAATGTAACGGATCTGAAGTTTTATCAAGATTTTAAGAAAATACTATATTAGGGTATAAACATCATCAATTTGGCACATGCACATCATTCTGTAAATTCAATATTTAATATTTGGTAATTTTTGTGTGTGGTGCTGCACATGATTAAAAGTAGAAAATTGGCCAAAATACAGAAGTAACTTCCCATATAAACAACCCCTCATGCGCAGATTAAACAATAAACTGAAGCTTAATTTCGCTGAACCGCTAGACGTCATTCTTTGGAATATGTTTATCTTTTCTATAGAGACAGTTTGCATTGTTTCCTAATGATAGCGCTATTTGCTTCACAAATTTCAGGTCATCGGATATGATCGTAATTCCCTACAGAAGGTTAATATGATGATTTGACAAAGTGGAATGTGTTTTTTAATTGCAGTGGAGTTTTCTCACAAGTGGAGAAAGTTTGCATTGTTATCGAGCCTCAGTTGATTGTTCTGATATTATATAGTTGTATTACGTCCATAGAATTGATAGCACGTGTAATACTAAATAAACTGTTTCAGAGAAAAAAAAGGAGACAATGGCGATTCTTTACGATCCTGGAAGTTTTTGATTCCACATCAGAATATTTTCATTAAATGCTCTTCGTGTTTATAGAAAAATATCCAACATTAATTAAAATTTATAATTGTAGTAAATTGTTAACACATAAAGGAGCGTGCCAGGATATGTGTAAACTTCATTCACAGTGATAGTAACTGTATTTATCATTTTTCACAAATGTTTTTCTTTCATAGTATGTTCTAGAAATTTCCGATATACTGAAATCAAATACCAATTTCATTCCTTGCAAGTTTACATACCCTGCACAGCAAAATAAAGCCAACCACTGACCTTCATATATAAAACATATAAAAATTTGGTTTTATAACACAATTATTTTTATGCTAAATTGGAAAGAGAAGTTTGCGAAGATTTTACCTCATGAATATGTTTCCATTAACAGTACTTTAGCTTCATTGCATTCAGGCCTGAATTATATGGATGAGGATATACATCACGAGAAACCCTACGGGAAAGCGTATCATAATTTGGCATTAAGGTAATTCAAAAGCAGTCCAAACCTCACCCTACTTCTAAAATGCTGAACAGGAAAATTTAAATAATGTCCAATGCCCAGAAAAGTAATAAGGAGCTTTCCGAGATGACAAAATAATGTACTTCAGCTAGATCTTGATTGATGCAAACCAGTTTGGCGCTCCAATCGTCCCTGGTAAAAAATATATTGGCACAAGTGTACAGCACGTAATGTTGTCGTTATAGAGATTATCTGTAATAAGTGAGCCCAATGGTTTGGTATTGTTTAGGATACTGATACCCAGGGGCGCTACTGGATACCTTTTTGTCAAGTAGGGATCAGATCCAAAGGGAGGAGACGTCGAGAGAGTCATCATAATTCAGTGAGAAAAACCATCAGGAGGTCGTTTATCGGAAATGTACAAAAGATTTAGAAAACAGGCGTACGTTTCCAGTACGCACCGGGGTATGGCATTTTTTTCTTACAATATACATTCTCTCTCTCTCTCTCTCTCTCTCTCTCTCTCTCTGTTTTTCTCTCATGCGTCGTGGCGTTATGGTTAGTACGCTGGACTTGTGACCGCATGGGTGTTGGTTCACATGGGTGGAGAGTGCGCACCCTTGTGGTGAAGACTTTGTCTCAGCGCGGGAACCGGTCAGATCTGGACCTTAACCCACAACCGTTTGGTCGCATGTCCAGCATACTAACCATTACGCAACCACGCTCGAGAAGTAAAAAGTGTTTTAAATTAATAACCTCGATGAAAATGCCTAGAACCCTTAACTAGCTATATTCCATAACATTAACCCGATTAATTTAGTGAAAGTATGAAAAATCGTGTTTAAAAGCCTTATAAGCACACTCAAATTGTTCTATTAAAAATATGATATTACGTTTAAAATACGTTAACTATTTGCAGACACAAAATTCGAGAAGAGAAAAGATGATCTGGTTAGAGTGGGGTCGCATGAAGTTGAGATATTACAGGTCTTACAATGACCTGTCGGTACTAATAAAATGGTCGTGATATCTGAGGTGTTTGTTTCTACTGAATATCATTCATACCGCCTTCTATGAACCAGGATCTTGTTAACAGTATTGAGTCTTTTTAGAGTTTGGAGGTTCAATGTGTTGTTCATTTTCCAAGTAAATCCTGATACTGACAGTCCAGATGCTGGTGACCTTAGGTTTTATCCTTTTCTTCCTACTGCAGTTTTACAAGTATATAAATAAATATATAAATATAACAATAAGGCAAACAGGAAAAATTAAAAAAAAGACAAATAAAGGAGATGTTATAATTTTACTCTGGCAGGGGAACCTTTCTCCACACAAAAGATCTGTCTATGATTATCAAACCTATTAAATGCTTGTTGCCCCAGCGTGGAGGTAAGAGGAAAACTGGTTAGAATCACAGTTGTGGGAATGACGTGTAAAATTAGGCCTTGTAATGATGAAATGGTAGAAGGCACCAACAATCTCCAAAAGTGCTACAGACACACATAAAAATCCGTTCGCGTCTTAGGTAGTAAATGGGTCATTTTTGCAACTCTACCACGTTCTTTCCTTATTGTGTTAATTAAATATTATCCCCTTAAGATCCTTGTAAGCCGGCCGTGATTTAAATATAACAAGCTATATGAACTTGTGAGCGCGCATTCATCAACTGGTACCCTGCACGGATCCCTTTAACGCCCGCTTTTTTTCTGTTCCAACAGCGATAAGATCATAGATGGTCCCAGTCTAGATCCCGTTGCAAAGGACTGTAGGAAACTTCATTGAATCTATGTAAACATTAGCTCTTATTGATCTTATGTATATGTAGGGTATTTGAGGATTACATTGGTACTACAACCTTTCAGAAGTTTCATAAAACATCCAAAGATAACGAAAACGTAATTATTTTATTTTGACATCAATAAAACGTCACCTATACAAAGAGGTCGCCCACTTGGAACCATACAAGGCGTTTTTAAGAGTCAATCTCAAGATGCTGATGAAGACAACAAAGTGAATCGGGAATAAAGCGTCTTGGGACGAGACAGGAGGAAAACATCACATGAACTTCCGGGTTGCGCATTTTTCCTTTGATTTCAAAAGAGTTTTGTATTTATAAGATATATCTGCTTACGTTGATAATCATCTTATAAACGTTATACATCATAAATTGTTTTACGGATTGTTTTGTATAAAATGATGATGGCCACGTCTCTTACTTAAAACAAATTTCCCATTAAATGGGCATAAATGAAGTCAAGGAGGTTATTTTTGTAACCGTGCTTGCTTGTAATATTTGTTTCTGAACATCAATATTTGGCGCAGATCAGGGGAAAATAGCAGGATTAGATAGGATTGTTTTGCTGTAGCGGATGTAAGCGCTGTACTGAGAGGCCTTCTACTTTGATTGTTATCTTATGCAGATTTTTGTTATTTTACATTAATTTGAATATCATTGTGGATCTTTCCCTATTCAGTAAACAAACCAAGATTTGGGTTCAGAACCATTCCTAGTTCTATTACATTTCATAGTAAGTCGATTTCTGGTTCTTACGTCACAATGACACTGAAACACCAGATGAAAGTCTTTGAAAGTAAATCTTGCATAATACCTACATCAGTTAACAATGCCATGATGACTCGTTGGTAGAAATGCTTGAGTTGTTTTCTGGTTAACAAATTAGGGTTTCTATGTTCAACAAATAAGGATGCAACAATGGGGTTTCATTATTAATCCCAGCATTACCGATTCCCCACCCCACCGCAATCTGGTGGTCCTGCATTGAAACATATTACTTATGACAGGGACGCTCATACAAGTAAATTTTAATATCCTAATAAAATAAGATGGATTATATGAGTGGTCAGTAGGATTTATACAAAAATAATCGAAATATGCTTCAAATATAAATGAGAAATGGTCAGAAGTTTGAGTAATAGATGAAGCAACCGTTAAGCAACTAAAGTTTTTTTTGTGAAGGATAATATTAAGATCCGTTTCATGGATTTTAATCAATTGTTACACAATTCAGGTGCGCAGACATCTTCAGACAGTTTTATTTGGGAGTCATTCTGAGCATTCATCGTCATAAATATATTCATCTTGGAATTTATATTATCGGCTAGTCCATCAGGACCATGGAAGCCTGGTGACGTCATTACAATACCTTTTAGCAATCGATACGAGATTATGACGTCACATATAACAATAAGTTGCATCCCAAATAAATTATGTCAGTCAGAAACTGTGTTAACATATAACATCCAATAATTGATGTTACATAGTGTGCATATGAAAACGTATGTATACCAAAACAAAATTAAAGGCGTTTTTTTCCCAATTTATAAAGCAAGGGAACATGATGATCCTCATCCTTTTATCATACGCAGCACACGGAAAAAGCGTTGTTGTTTCTCTCATGGTTCTTATCTACTAAGAATTACAAAAAAAAAAGAAAACAACAAAACTGCATTTCAAGGAATACAAGCCTCCGCCATGTGGCCAATCACTTATTCCGCCATATTATAATCATCTTACTGAACATTCATGAAGCATCCCATGATAACGTTCCTGAATGCGGACCATGTGCCGGATCCACACAAAAACCTAAAAGATTCTTCTTGGCCCTTCCTGAAATGCCCTGAAAATTTCGTAAAATTCAGTTCATGAATCTGTGAGTTATGTTGTGAACCAACACACACCAACACACAAGAACAGATGTAAACGTACACCGTCCTAGTAGAGGCATTTATACACCAAATTATTATACTTCTTTTTAGGTCACAAACAGCAGCATAACAAGGTTAAGGTAATTTTCACTGGTCCTATTTCTTATCGAAAATAAATAATGAAACACTATGCTACAACATGTACCAAATGCAATAAACCGGCCTTTTCAATCGTTATATGCAATATCATTATGGATATAGTGGTGTATTTAAACACTCTTTTTGTAACAGCGGTGTTTTCCTGGCCACCTACATCATGGCATGTTGTTAGACAGTCCGGAGGAAATTCCCTGGCAACTTTATCGCTCTGTCTATCTTTGTGAGTACTTTATATATGTGATAATAGACTTTTTCCATCACACTAGCGCCATCTGTCGGCTATGATTGAAACTAAGTGTTCTGGTCGGGGTATTCTGACAAAAGACGATCGCATTTGTTACAACTTAAACGATAAAAGTTTAACTGTGTCATTGCGTTACAGGAGAGGTTCCATTCGGAGTTTGTAGTTTATTCCCGCATATAAGGCGGATTAGGATTTTAAACGGGAAAAACAGTACAAACGGGAAAAACAGTACAGATGTAAGATCAAACCATTAATGCATCGACCACTTTAAAACATATTCTTGTCTGCTGTGTATGGCACAGGCGTATCCCGAATGTCAATAGAACGCGGGTTATGAATGTTCGCAACAGCTGATCAGTCGCAAATTTGTGAATGACGTGCGAGAGGTTTCCAGCACACTTCGCAAAAACATTGCGAGCCTTCGCAATCCTTCCGCAAATCCCATCGCAATCGCAAATTTGCGATTTCTTTTTATCACAAAAGACAAGAATCGAAATTGCACATTACCACTTTCAAGGAGGATAGCTGTCTTGGTTGGTAATTGCCTGGGGGTAATTGGGGGGGGGGGGGTTATTGTCCGCGGGGTAGGTGACGGGGGGGGGGGGATTGTCCGGGGATCCATTGTCGATAGGGAGGGGAGCAATTGTCCTGTTGTCAAAATAGCATTAGACTCATAGAGATTAGGCAGCTCGTGATTTTTTAACTACTAAACTATTTGAAATTAAACGCTCCCGCTAATCTCAATAACCGTTGCTGAGTCCGGAAAGGTGATATTTGTATTTGTTTGTAATCGGCTTCCCTGGTCTAGGGAGCGCACAACGTTCTGTCGATTTAATGGTGGGTCTGTACCCCAAAGTCGTGTTTCATTCACAAGTGTGTTCACCTTTCGTGGGTTCCTCGGTGTTATACACTCAGTTGACGCTGAATAATGTGTTATATGTTGAATTATGTGTTTCCACCCTTTCATGTAGACAGAAACATGACAATTTGCAGATGTACATTTTATCTGACTGAGCAAGCATTAAAATGGAGGCTGTACCTCCTAAAAAAATGTTGAAGATTGAGTGTTGAATGTTGAGTTTATATTTGTAGCAATGTAATGAATAATTGTTAACTTAAGCAGATTAAAATGTTCAACTCTTACTAAGGTTAGTAAGCCTTGGCCAGGGAAGATAAGTTTTCTTTTATTTTATATAATGATCGAGCTTTCATGTTCACGGAAGTATATCTGTATTTCTGTTATGGTAAAATTTAGTTTAAATGTTATATATTGTTACGGGAGACATACAAGCGGACCGAACCCGTTCGGTTTGCTAGCGAAGCGGTTGGAACGCCGGACTTGTGCGCGACCAACATGGGTTCGAATCCCGGGTCGGCCTAATGTTTTCCCCTGAACAATTTTCTTCGTAACAAAATGGGGGCTCGTCCAACGTGACGTTACACTTTGTGGCCCTGGGAATAAGCTCACCAAAGTGTGACTCTTGGATAATAAGTCTTGTTCTTAAGAAGGGGTGTGTTACGGGGTGACATAAAAGCGGACCGAACTGTCTCGCTAGTGAAGCTTGCTTTGCTAGGGAAGCAGTTGGTACGCCGGACATGTGCGCCACCGACACGGGGTCGACTCTCGGATCGGCCCAGAATTTTTCCCCTGAAATATTTGTCTTCGTAACAAAATGGGGGCTTGACAAGGTGACGGTAAACTTTGTGGCCCAAGGAAAAAAGCTCACCAAATTGTGACTCCTGGGATTTAATCGATTTTATTTATGCCAAGACCGATCTTTTAATACCATGCCAAAAGCTATACTCAACGTTTCATTATTGTTTCAGACCCTGGCGTTATCATACATGGCAGGAACAATAAGCAGGTATGAGAACAGTATACAGTATAAGGTGGACTATATAATTTTAGAGTTGTAGTGAAAAACAGGGATTACTGAACAGTGTACAGTAAAATGATACAAGTGTAACAAGACCACATATTGGACTAGCCACAAGTGGTCTTAATTTACGGGTGGTCTTATCAGACAGGCCAGTTTTAATCAATGTGAATGCGTTCCGTTCACTGAAGAGTGGTCCGACAGATGGTGTTTCAGACAGCTTAGCCTTATGTAGAGGTAAAGGTGATTGGCTAATACTTTGATGTCACCGCTGTGGGCAGTCATTTCGACTTCCGAAATTTTCTTCTGTGCAGCGCTTTAATTTTAGCTAACACACTTCTGTGACACTGGAAGAAATAATACTTACCAACATGTGACATATACTAGCAGGGCTTCTGCAGAAAGCAATTACGTCAATCTGACGCACATTATCTGAGCAATACCGGGCGAAAACAAGTATGTGACCCTGTTAAGGTAACAGTCACTCAAAAAAAATTAAACAGTCACGGAAAAGGTCAGATTTCTTAGCGAAAGCTGGACGGATTGTAATGAAAATTGGTGTGCTCATTGATCATGACATATAATAACTATAGTTTTCCATGGTGTTTTAGTCACTTTATTATAGGTGTCTTTAATCTAAACACCCATAAGTAATTCTCAAATTTATTTTCTCTGAGTTCATATCGTATATTCTATATATTTATACTCCTGTCACTATATTTATACATATGTAACTATGGGTATTGCTATAATGAATATTATTTCATGTCTATGACAAACTTTAAATGTCTTCTACTACAATTTTTGCATTAGACGTAATTTTACTTATACCCGAAAGACTGAACTACCATTTGCATAATTAACATAATCAAGAACCGAAATTTCCATCTTGGCTCTGATGGTATCAATACAATATCTCAAAAGAGGTCAGCGGGGGCTTAATTCATTTTGGGTTTTATATGCTTATATATTTCATCATATGTATTTGCAGCTATTACGGGACACGCATCGTGCTGATAGCGGTGGCCATCACGGCGGCGGTGTGTTTGGCGGTCACTTTGTTCGCCGTCCAGACCAAGGTCAGAGTCACTCTGTCCCGCGGAAATTTATTAGTTTAAACTCATCTGAAGACCATTTATTTTAAATCTTTAAACGCATCTACTATCAAGCCACTGGCAGTTATGCTTTTTGAGACTTTGGTCGAGAGAGCCGCTCTGGCGTCTATTTATCCAACAATGAACAAGTTTGCAAGTTTTCGGGCAGAAATCAACACTGCCATTCAAATCCAATGAACCAATTGATAACAATTTTCTGAATAAGTAAACGTGCACCAGAAACCGGACAGGATTTGAAAGCTTTATTTGATTGGCCAGAATTTCGAAACAATCCCAGGTAATGCTAAACGTTTGTTCTATAATTAGCACCATACTTGCGCCAGCAGCGGCGCTGAACAAGTATACGCGATTCATTTGTTTGGTATACATCTCTTATTTATTATTCATTATTCATCACTCAAAAGACGCTAGGATGGCTCGGTGAATCAATGTCTTTGAGAAGCTTGCTAATATTTTTAACAACGACTTGCTTGGTACGCTTATACCACTGAAGTTACCGGTATGTATGTTAACAGATTGACTTCACCATGTGTAGCGGCCTCCTGTTCGCCCTCGTCATGGTTCTGTTGTTTTTCGGGTTAGCCTGCCTTATTGTCTACTTCACCGACAACTTCAAGACATGGAAGGTAAACCACGCTCTCTGTCTCTCTTTCTCTGTCTCTATGTCTGTCTTTCTCTGTCTTTCTGTCTGTCTCTGTTTCTATCTTCCCACCTCCCTGTTTTCCCATTTCTCTGTCTCTCTATCGATATATGTCTCCCCTCCCCCTGGCTCCGTCTCCCCCTTTTTTTTTGTTTATCTGTCTCTCTGTCTTTCTCTTTTTCATTTCGAAAAACAAATTTATATTCCACTTTTTCTCATGTACCAGCGGTACGTACATTATTTGGACATGCGACCAATGAAATCCAGGGTTTTAGTGTGTGTGCGAACTGGCAAAGACTGGGAGAAAAAACACGAGAGTACTCCGAGGACTAAAATGTGTATCGGCATGGAGACTTGTATCAAAATATTGTAAAGTAGACCACGCCCAAATCCTCAAATAATGGCAAGATAACGTATGGCTACAGTGCTATGAATAAGCCACTGTTACTTTAGATTTCAATGGGGTGAGTTATGATTCAGTTGTTGAAAGTATTATTTTATCACCATTTGACGGGCGAATCTTTATATACAACAGACAGTGTGATGATGCACGTTTTATATATAGTTTTCAGATTTTCCAGACGATTTGAAACTATGATTGTTCAATTGTTCAGAATGAATCTTGACAAAGGGATATTCGTAACCACTATATTTACATTTATGTAGTGTTTTCATATTTTCCCTTTTTACCAGATCATGTCCCTCGTCTACGCCGCACTGGGAAGTTTGGTCATGAGTCTGGTGAGTGAAAACCTTGCTTTACCTGCCTTTCCCTAAGTGTTTGTTCTGACTTCAATGTGTTTATATCGATTATGTATAAAACATGTTATTTTTTTCCTTACGAGATATATTTCGTTTGAATATTAATGGACACAAACTTTTTAACTTTGATAATGAATTAATTATTTATTGCCATACTTTTTACGATTTACAAATGTAACAAAAATAATAATAATAATAATAATCATCATCATCATCATAATCATCATTATTATTAGTAATATTATTTTAAGACGTGTGTTAGTTGCTGCCTCAAGAGGAAATTATTAATAATAATAATAATAATAATAATAACAATAATAATAACAGTAATAATAATTATTATTATTATAATAATAATCAATATAATAATAATAATAATAATTATTATTATTATTATTATTATTATTATTATTATTTATTTAACAATTTATTCACTCATCATTGCTATTGTCATTTTTTTTTATAATTTTTGTTATATTATTTTTAAATATTCCAGTTTCTCGCCTACAACACACAAATGATAATGGGAGGAAAGCGACATGAGCTGAGCCCCCAGGAGTACATCTACGGAGCCCTGCAGCTGTACCTGGACATCGTTTTCCTCTTCATGTTCATGGCCTGTCTCCTGGGAGGCAGCAACTAACAGACCTCTAAATGCCTTGGATTAAAAAAAAATTGCTGGAAGTAACAGCCTCCATCTTGCAACTCTAGCTTGACTAAGTATGCACATTTTTATATCCTGGTGTTAACCAGGCCTGGTGACTATACTGCACCTGCGGGCCCTATGTCTGTAATCGTCCCACTCCCGAGTCATGACACTGTGACTGTGGATGAAACAAGGCCGTTCCCATTTTAACCTGCAGAGCGTTAGAAGCCGGTTTATCAACTGATTTTTGGGTCATACTTTATTCTCATGATAAAAGAGCCATTTTTATTTTTTTTTTTTTTCCGGCTAGGGGCTAAGTAATTTATTGGTAGTAGGGACACCTTCATTCTGGCCCAATGAGTTTACGTTTGATGTAACCGCCGAGTTTCACGGTGAGCCGTGACAAAGGTTCCTCTAGCTTAGCATTCTGGCAAATTTTGAATATGATGCAGGCAGAAGTATGTATGTGGTCTTTGACCACTGTTTTGCTGATAATAATTTTTTCCCTTCGTCCCATGTGGATCCGACTCGTAAATATCAGTACGTGTTCTTTATTTATCGAAAGGCATCTGCGGGATATTATTTGTAAATAAGTCGAGTTTAAAGCAGTCGGGTATAATAAAAGTCTTGAGATCAGAACTTGTGATACTTTAATAAAAAAGAACGAATTGTGTATAATTGGCTCCCCTGATGGAAAACATAGGCATGTACATAAGAAAAAAAAAGATTTAATGTGGAATTAAACATGTTATCAACACACATACAAAAAGTTCATACAACAATCTCCGGTCAATTTGTCTGGTAAATGTAAACATTATATTCAGGGGGAATGACATCTGGCGGCAAACATAAAAACTACGCTGTCACCCCGTCTCTCAACAAGACAGGTGTCTATTCAAGGCCATCGTTTATTTTTCTAAGACACTGTTTTGCCCTGGCCACTAAATAAGGCAGGCGACTATTTAAGGCCTGACCAAGGAAATAGGTAAGTGGGTGAGCTTACCCCGTCACTTCTTTTTCGTGTAGTTACGGTGACACCACCTCTTAAGAAATTCCCTTTTAATGTATAGTATTTTATCACTGTTTATCATTTATAACATTTTAATTTACCAATGAAGGAGAATGCGCAAAACATATATCTAACCCGCTTAAATTATTCAAAATCATAATTCAGGACCGGAAACACGCGCCTTTCACAAGACTTTAGAAAAGTGAAACTTTGCAATCTCAAAAAACAGTCGTTAGTTTTGTTAGAATGAATAAAAGAGGAATCAGTTATAATCAAAATTATGTTCATGTATGTACTTTTGACATTTTTTCCATAAAGAAAATATGGTATATGCCAAAATTTCTTTCTGATACGTATACAAAGGTGAAATAAACTTGCACCCTGCGCGATAAGTTGCACAAAACAGATGCGCACTCCACCCAGTGGTCATTCCTCACGACTTCACAAATCAAGAGTTTTCAAGCTTCCAAATTCTTCTGTTTTTTATTATTTATATTTCTTGTGGCTGTTTGGGAGTCGTCGCGCATGTGCAAGATCGGACCTCTGGTCACTCATGCTTGTTATGGCAAACAAACACAAGTGGACTGTGTTTGCTTGCACACAGAACAACAACTACGCATAAAACAGATGAACTGAAGAAATACAGTCTCAATATTATGTTGTCCGCGTACCGGATTGCAGTGAACATTTTGTATTCAGACATTCAAAATGAACTAACTGGATGATATTAAACATAATCAGATCATATAGCTTTAAGTATGCCATGGTTGCACCTTCTGACATAAGTTATGTCTTTGTAATATTCAGTCAAAACGGTGATGCTTCACACTAAATGTAATATAATCTTATATAAGTACTGTAAAATATCCTTTTCAAATTATATATTTTTGTTCACAATGAAGCACATCGCCTTGAATACGCAGGAATACTTTCAATATATCCGAGTTTCGTCAATATTATAGAACATTCCTTAGTTAATATATAATAATTCGCAAACTATGTAAATATGTAGATAAGGGCTTTTATCACACTTTGCAGTCTCAATATTAGGTTGCCGGGTTCCAATAGTACATTTGAAATTTATATGAGATATTAGACGTGTACATATATATATATATATATATATATATATATATATATATATATATATATATATATATATATACATGTATACTGTAGTTTTCGTATGAAATTCAGGTATGAAAAAATGGATTGTTCATATTACGATTTTTATCCAGTGTATTCTGTAAATCAATAAACTTCATTATCGGTATAATTGATTTAAATATGATTTTCCTGTTGTTGATAAACACTCCAAGAACGTGCGTTTATATAAATATACTGCTCGCCGCTATTTATCGAGGGGTTGGCCAAATGTTAACATATACGGAACCTAATACCTAATTAATTTTATACTTAATTGTCAGGGGTGGATTAGGGGGGGGGGGGGCTTTTTTCATCTAACCGAAACAATCTGGAGGAAAAAGATTCATAGTACACCGTCAAGCTTCCAGTAAAAAAATAAAGACCAAGCGTATAGAACAGTTACAATGTATGTCTTGCTATATAATGCATTTAAGCAACCCCAGGTTGCACGATTACAACCTGATTATCCAGAATGTTTCTACACCTTGAAGGGAGGGGGGGGGGGAGGGGAGGGGGGGGGTGGGGGTGGTAAACCCTCCCTATCACCGCCAGCCCCCAGGGCGCTTCGGTGCCTCGAAATGTGAGCCCCTGTTCTAAATTCCTGTATCTGCCCCTGGTTGTAATATATTTAAAATGTGGCACACAGACACGCATTTGCTCTTTACCTAATATATATATATATATATATATACATATATATATATATATATATTTATTTATTTTTTGACGCCATTGCTGTTTGCTTCTGTTCTTGCGCTCGCATGGTGCTGAGCGTAGCCGTGACACCAACCCGGGACTAATGCCCGTGACGCCTCTGTGCTAAAGTAAATTTGGGCAACTAGAGTAGCTGTTTGTCCATGCGTCTGTCTTCTGTTTATAAAAAATTAGCTCCGAGTGGGAATATATTGTTAGTTGAATTAAAAAAAAAAGTTGGGCTTAGTAACCTGACCACTTTATTAGCCTGCCTGAAACAATACTTTACTGTTCTAAATAGCTTCAGATACCAAAGGCTTGAAATCAGAGTTTATATGGGTCAAGCTAAGCGGCTTTGTGACTTAAAATATATTATTCCTCAATCAATATGATGTTTGAACACGCATAGTATTAGTAAAAAAATATTATGGATGTTGAGATCTTTATTAGCCGCACATGTTATGTCATTCAACTTGCTAATTCCCACCACTCTTATATACATGTACATATTAAGGCGTCAGGTGGTCGTTAAGAGGGATTTTAGTGTACATATAATGACATTTAATGCAGTCCAGGGAAAGTAAAATATATAGTGTAAAGAACAGTACAGTTTATGCTTGTTGCTAATTACCTAATAATTTTAAATATTTAATAGTACTAGCATACTAACCGTTTATGTGTTAATATACAGGTTGACAGGTACACTTCGACCAGATGATTTATTTTCTGATAGATGGCGCTCCGATAGATGTCTCGCGAAATTATGATTAAGGAACATCTGAAAATGCCCCCTTAGGACACACTTAGGCATCGATCCCCGACACTTCAAGACCGTAAACGGTTTGGTCTTCCAGCAGTGTTTTCCTCTATTTATGACAGTGTAGACGTTGTATTTGTTTCCGTCCGTTCATGTTATTTTACTACTTTTACCATAGATCTTTGTTTACAAATGTATTCCACTGATAAAATCTAAATCATCGTTATTTTAAGACACATTTCTATTGGTGCTGAATTTATTTCACCACAAATTTAAGTAAAGTACACACATAAGTATAAAAATACGAATAATTACGCTAGTTCTATGCACAGGCAGATTCGAAATCATGTTTCAACTTGTGTCACACCAGCATACACATCCAACTGTCTATCATAAAAGTCATTTTGAAATAAGGATGCGGTCAATTCAAAGACTTTTTTTATTAACAAATTGATCAAAATTAGGAATTACAAACATACAAATCACAAAATTAACACTTTCGTGTTGCGCTTCAGAGCTATATTAAATAATGCATAAGTAGGACTGACAGGGGCGGATCCGTAAGGGGGACTTTCGGCCTGACGATCCCAGCTTAAACCACATTTATCATTTATCAGAGAAATATTGATTTCTAAACATATGCATTTTTTTTATTCGTGTTGACTGTGTACCAGTAAAATCAAAGCCAACGTTGATTTTTATAAATCTGCTCCCTTTTGGCTAACAAGAAAACAAGAAAAAAAATTAAGAGGACGGCGGCGGAACCCTTGCGTCAATTGATCCTGAAATATAACCACTTGACCCCCTCCCCCTGAAAAAAATCATAGATCCGCCTCTGTTGTAGAAACCAAGCCATGGCAACAGGTAGGATGGTGCCTGTCACTTATGATCGGCCTATAAGGTGCTGCATATATACTATTTAACTGTCATATTTCCAGCCAGTAGAAATTGGCCATGACAACAGTCGAACTCATATATGCTAACATACAGAATAATAACCGATTTTGAGCCTTTCATTTTTTAAGAATCATATTCCAGCCAGGATCTCACATCACAGACCGGAGGAGGTATATTCAATTTCTATATCTGTTACCGTGTCGGCCACCAGATTACGCCGCCTTAAGGGTCGTAAAACACACTGAACAGGAATGCAGTGTGGCTCCCTTGGCCGTTATCGAATAATTGCCTTCCTAACAAAAGTGATCCAATGGTTCACGATTTTCTTATATAATATAAACCTGGAATATCTCGGAAGAGGTTCATAAATCAGGTATAATATACATATAACCAAGATCTCTCCGCACAACCATTAACTTAATTGTAACTAGTTTTCTCAAAGGTGTTAATCATAAAATATTTTTTTTAACTTGTGAACTTAGGTGGAAAGAGCACAGATTTTATAATAAAAGGGTTTTATATTTGTTAAACATAAAAGTATATATAAATTACCTCATCTAATGTGAGTACTTATAGGCAATATTTCACAAACCAAAAAAATAAGGGAATCCGGTACTGGATTTGCTTTTCATCAATGTTTGCAATATATATTGTTTATACTGACATACACAATTCATGTTTATATCCATGGTTTACATTGACATACATTTTCAGTATCAAATATTTCATCATTTTGATGGGAAATTGTTTTCAGTTGGTGCACTATTTACATTTTTAAATATTTTTTTGTATCTTTATTCTATATGTCTTGTTTTAATGCAAGACATGTTGGTCAATATATGGCTATAATATATATAAAGCAAATAAGGGTACCCTGGTCAAGATTTGATATTTAATAATGTTTGAAATACATATATTTATACCAAAATCCATATTCTACATTTATTTCCATTATTTTGGCTTATAGCTATGCCTATTCAGTTGCAAAATAACCCATTATTTTTATATGAAAAATGTTTTCAGTTCGTGCACTAACAAATTACATATTTAAACCCTTTAATTATTTCTATTTTTAATGGTCCTCTTCCTCCAGGCCGTCTGTCTCCTGTATGATGAATCTAGGATGAGGCAGCACCTTTCTGGTGTCACTCTCGTCTACCTGTACATGTGTCCTGAAGTACTCCTTGTCCTGACTAAAGCCGTCCTCCATGACCCATCTGTACCACTCAGCAGGGAGTCTGTAACCTGAGGGGTAGAGCGGTGTCAGCACTGTCTCAGCGGGCGGCAGGGGAACACGGAACTCAGTCACGTGACTCCTGCCCGCGTCGTCTGCAGCGTCACTGAAACGTCTAGTCATTATGACGTCACACATTGACTCGTGTCTGGTCACGTGCAGCCATCTGGTGGTGTTTAATGAAACTTGAACCGTCTCCCAGTTTGTAGCTGACACCTGGGCCTTTGTGTTGATAAAGTTCAGCATGTCGCTCGGTGTCATACAAGTGATCAAATGATGGTTGTCTTGATCTATGAGTAACTGTTGTAACGGCATCATTGGATCAGATGTAATATATTTCATGCTAATATTACGTATGGTTCGAGGATCTATTAGGTCTGACAGACTAAAGTTATTATGACCATAGTATTCATACACTACTTGTACATCTATAACACCGTAGCGCGCCATCACCCACAAGAACAAGCCGATGAGGTCCGTGTTCCTGAGTAACCCTCCATACGGCTTGGTGATTAACACAATACGTCGTACAGGTGACTCCGCCAGGCGGCGCTCCAGGTAACGCTTCAGACAAGAGAGGAGATGTTGGTCACCGAAACCTGCTCTGACGAACTCCCACATAAAATGTGAGGCCACTTTACTCTTCAGGTCTATCAGGGTTACACAATACAATAGCAAAAAGTGTCTAAAGTTGTAAAGGTGTCTATCTGTTATATCTACATCCATGTAGACATAGAGTACCCCCTGCTCCTCCTGAGTCGTCATGACTCTATCACAATATCTGTTCATTCTGTCCGCGTCCTCCTGGTGCTGCTTCAGCTGCTGCTCACTACTCTCTCCTGCTGCGCTGTTCTCCAGCAAATCACATATTCTACACACACCATACCAGTACAGGCGTTCATCGTCGTCACCCCACACCCTGATGTTGACAGACTCCATCACTTCCTTAAATAATTCTTCATCAACTTTCATTTCTCGTTCACATGTTTGATTATATACATACAAATTGGAATGGAGATCCATTTCATGAAGATATTTCCATTCCATTTTACAGTAATTTCCATTAACTGCCGTTAATTTTAACTGGTCAGACAGGAAACGTTTGATGTGTTTCTTCAAGGCCGTCTGCACTACTGACGAACAATCCGTATCTACAAGAAAACCATAACCTGTCGCTGTATACAAATGATTATCTCGAATATATATATATTGCACAATATTTGATACGTAATTTGTTATAAACATACATTCACTACCCCTATATATATATATAAATATATATATATATATATATATATATATATATATATATATATATATATATATATATATCCACATTAAGGTTGTAGGGTATATTTACACCGCCGTCTCTTTGTCCGTTTAACGCCATGAGAGGAAAATATGATTTGGTTAATGATGGACTTGAATAAATAAGTATAGCTATAAGCATATAAAAACAACTTTCGGTTCGTTCCGTGTTCGTTAGCCTATACCTGAAATAAATATCATATGTATATATTTAATATATATATATATATATATATATATATACATGTTTATATATATATATATATATATATGAATATGAAAAAAATAGAACACTTCCCTGAAAATTTAAGAGTTTAAAAATAAAAAAGACAACGAAAAACACATGCCTATATGAAAAATTGAAAATATCAATGACACCTCATATATCTGTATAACATATATATTGAA
Source organism: Sipunculus nudus (assembly GCA_026874595.1). Taxonomy (NCBI): domain Eukaryota; kingdom Metazoa; phylum Annelida; class Sipuncula; order Golfingiida; family Sipunculidae; genus Sipunculus; species Sipunculus nudus. Next base: position 23,507,466 of record CM049317.1, read on the forward strand.
TCAGAATTTTATTTTGAAGAAATTAACAACCCAAGTACTCATGGATATTGAAATTAAGCAGTGGTCCGCATCCCCCCTCCATCGTGCTCACGCAAAGCATGGATTTTTTTTTATTATAAATTCCACAAAATTACGTATATAAGAAGCAAAAACGAAGTACACGAGCCGGTTTTGGACCAAACGTTCGAAATCTTCATGGGACGCTAAAAATCCTCAGACCCCGACCAATTATTATATACCTGACGATATTTTAAAATTACCAATATATTAGTGGTATGAATCGGTCGTAAAATCATCATCAGTTAATGAAAGATAAAAAAATCTGATGATCCATTATAAATCCATTATTTTATGTACCATCCATATAACAGTGGAATCTGATTATATAATAATCCCTAAAATATTAACCTTGTAAATCTAGTCTATCTTGTACGTCTCGCTCAAAGGTAATGGTGATTTTTTACTTATTTGTTGCACAAGAATTAATTTAAATGCTATTCAGTGTTTAACGGCTCGGTCTTTCTTATCTCATATTTTATCGGAATATTGTAGTTTTTTATTGGATGTCCATACGTCATGGTGTGTGATCGATTATGCAAAAATGCCATCGATTTAATCGATTTGGAGAACACGACCAATCATCGATTTAATCGATTTGGAAAGAACACGACCAATTATCGATTTAATCGAGTAACTGGCACATTACAATATATTTCCGTTCTTGCGTTGCGAATGGGTCGTGGTACATCGGACAAGTTTTCCATGGACCGAGTCGACATGGGACGGATTTACTTGATAAGGTTCTAAGAGATGGGATCTGTGCATCCTTTGGTGCAATTCTGGTAAGCTAGAATGAGTTTGTTTTCGAACTGCAAAATCAATTATATTCCCCCTATTCCCAAATTTTAAAATAAAATATGCACTACTTCAAATGTTATGGTGTTACCAGAGATAATTTATGTGCACAGTTCAATTTCAAAGGATAAAAATCCTGGGTTTTCAAATTCATCTGGTGATGAATTATTTGTGCACCGAATAGAAAGTAAAAATATGCATTTATGAGATTCACAAAATCATATAATTCAGAAGATTTGTCTTTGAAGAGGAAGGTCAAGGTTACCCGTATTTTTTTAATTTGTATGACATTTTGATTGAAACAGTTGACATATCAAATGTCGCAAAAATATTGATTTTTTTTTTTAGTTAAAGTGCTCACACAAAATCTATTTTGGTTGATTTGGCACAGAAGGTGAGGGTCAAGGTTATAGTGTTTCGAACTGTTTCTTTGATATTGGTAGATAGAGTTAAAAGGTTTAATTTTACGCAATGCTTTGAAACTGGTCCGAGTTACAATATTGGGCGCTTCAAAAGTAATTGCGTTCAAAACTATTATTTCAGGTAATTTGACCATGACGATTAAGATCACGGTCACCAGTATTCGCAATTATACTTGTTTATTAACAACTACGCCGACATATGATTTGGTGTGACAATTTTAGATTATTATGCTGAGTTTCGATAGTTGTTCATTAGGGATGCATGATTAAATATAAATTATCTCACAAAATTATAAGTGCCGCGATACTTCACTGACGATACGAATCAAGATACGATACATATAAGTATAAACAAGTATTAACTAGTATAAAAATAGCATAAAAATCAGATTTCAGATTTATTTGATTTCAGTTTAGTCTTGCCTTTCTTGCCTCTCCAGGATGAATGAATGATGAAGTTAATCAATCATTTATCAATAATCATTCTAACTAATGATAATCATCCTTACCTGAGATGGACCCTGGAAAATTAAAGGTCTGCCTTTGAGATGGATGGCATTATATCGGACGTATCTCAATACAGGGATATCTGATCGTGCTATTATCGATATGTAACGTTGTATCGTGACTCATCGGTTCACCTAGGGATCATTTAACAGTCCCGGTGTTTAACATAATAAAACATAGAATGGATATCTTGCCTTTATTTTGAGTTTATGGTCAGAAAAAGTTTGATTTATATAAGAAGAAACTGACTGTTTTCGAGAGACAATAGTTATAAAAAAATTTATTCTGATATATCAGTTCTGATAATCTGTGTAAATCACCATTTTGATTAAGTGGGTATTTAAAACAAGTTTCCTCCAACAGCTTTGACTACTGTTGATTTATGGTGTTTAATTAATTGTTTTATCAGACACAAAATTGTGTAGATGTATTTACCGTCTCCTTCCTGTTGGTTTTCCTGTGTTTCTGTGCTGATGACGTCCCTCCAGGTTTGACAGTCTCCTTCCTGTTGGCATTTCTTTGTTACTTTGCTAATGGTGTTCCTGCAGGTTTTAAAGTACTTCTCGAAGGTTTCTCTGCACACTCTGCGTCGTTTGCCATCTTGATAAGGCAGGTAGTATTCATTACTAAGCTGTCTCTTACCTTTACCCTTACGTAGAGTTGGAGCACTTTTAATATATGTTCGGATCGTCTGTTCCTTCCTCACCTGTGACATACCTCGAATGTCCTTATATAGACCTATATCAGCCTCATCCAGGTAGTCACAATACTGACAGCGTGTCTTCTGTTTCTTAGTTGTCTTTGATTTTGATAAGCAACTGATATCTTGTTTGAGCTGTTCTCCAGTTAATGGCATGGTTTCTGGAGCACATATATCCCGTTCATCAGTATTAAAGCTCGCAGCTTCTTGTGAGGAGTCGGCAATATCAACCCTTGTACCACCGTACAGGATCTGGGCTGTTGGTGGAGTGTTATAGTCATTGATCAGAGCGAATTGGTTTTCTGAAGCATCTGGGGTGACCCCAGTAACCGTAGAAGTCCGACCAACCGTTGTCGAGTTGTTTATCTCATCTGTTTGGTAACTACTGTCGACTTGTGTCGCCGAAGCAAGTGATAACAACGCAGCAACTGACTGTTGTTCACTCAGGCTCTGCATCAGCGTTCCATCACTCGTGTACTCTCTAGCTGAGGTACACGTTAAACTCGCACCTGAATAAACCTGGGGCAACTGAGCAGAGAGCGTATCCGAATGTGATGCCATCGCTCTGTTAATTTCGGAATATGTCATATTTTCTGCCAATGACCCATTCTCTTTTTGAGCAGATAAACTGGTGTTTTGTTCCAATGATGTTATCTGAGAAGATACCTGATCAGCTGTTTCTTGCTGCGGAAGACTGGGTCTTTTGGTGGTATTTGGAGAATTCCCTGTCATTGGTAAATTTGTGAATGATTCGCCAGTCAGCAGTACCACATTGTAATTTGGCAGCACATTTTCCGTGGTTGTTGCACAGAGATTCTGGGCAACGCCCATCTGTCTTACTGGTGGAGTGCTCGTGGTCATCAATGACTGGGCAACACTGTCTGAAACATCGGCCGCCTGAATTGAACTCGAAGTTGTAATATGTGTCAAAGTCTGTGACTGATTTGTGTTATCTCTTGCAGCATGGGATGTTGTCGTACACAATGGTGTATTTATTTCTGTAGTATTTATATTACTGACGTGTTGGTTAGGGTTTAACTGGTCATCCCCGGCGTTGTAACCATGTTGGTTGAGTTCTGGAATACTACAAGCTGATACTTTTGCGCCATAAGCATGTAATTTTGCTCTCAATGCAAGAAAGAATGCATAGATCTCGTCCGTCTCAAGGTTCACAGGGATCCACGAAAATGTTCCTGGGTTTTTTTTCCTCAATTCCAGTATTTTTCCTTGTAGAAACAAAGCAAAGTCTTCATGTTCCTTACTGTTCAATATATCTTGGTTCAGTAACTTACATAGGTCTTGCAAAATTGATGGTAGGTGTTTGGTTCCACGATAAACATTTATGTTTTCCCTCAGAATTTTGCCTGCAGGTTGTTTTTCTGCTTCTCGTATAACTTGCAGCATTCTCACCTTTACGATTCCAATATCGTCGTCTGGAATTTCATACCCTGCCATATTCAATCAAATGAACTTTCGTCATGTAAAATAACCCTTCCACATATTATTTTTTTCTATAACATTTTGAATGAAGGCACCAATGGGCAACTCCAAAAATAAACAAGTGTCTTTCACATTTTCCTGTCCTTTGTTTGGTCATTTGCCTGGTTTATTTAAATCTGTAATGAAAATAAACATTATAATATTAACCATCCAGACGGTATTGTGACGGACTATTTTTTATATAATATAAGCTAGAATAAAATATAATACAATGAATATATACAGTAAAAATACACAGTAAATATATACAGTATGCATACTCAGAAAACAGATTCGTTAAATATGTAACCAATTTTATTGGTTAAGCCAATTTAGGTTGTTTTAACCAAGATATTGTTTATCTTAACCAATGCATTGTTAAAGTACTAACCAAACCAGTTAGTTGTTCTGACCAATTTTTATTGGGTAACAGAATAAAAATACTGTGTGTAGGTTTAACCAATATATTTGGTCAATTGATAACCAAAATACTGATTACCTTAGCACACATATATGACCAATTTGGTTGGTTGAGATGATATTGTTAGATTTAACCAACACATTGGTTATTTCAACCAAATTGTTGGTTATGTAGTAACCAACCGCATTGTCATTTTGACCAATTTGTATTGGTCGACCATTTGGTTGCATATATTTAACCAGTTTTCTTGGTTGAGTTAAAAATTGGTTGATTTTTATCAACTAATCGGTCAAGCACTGACCAAACCGATTGGTCACAAACGGCTCCAAATCAGTTACAAGTAATGCAAACTTTACTGGCTGAAGGGCAAAACGTCTGACACGTATGCGAGCGGTCACAAGTTTGATTCCAAGATCGGGCGGGATTTGTGTACCCCCTGAAACCCACACCAAAGCAACTCGAAACTGAAGAACGACTTATAACAAGACTTCCAATCAATCTGGAGAATAAAACAAATGAAAAGGGGACTGAAAGTAGCAGTTTACACATAAATGTGTCCACTGGTCAGACCAACTGGAATTGGTTCATGTGACCAATTTATTATTTGATTTAACCATTGGTTGAGAATAACCAAATTATCTTGGTCAACCTGACCAATTTTGTTGGTTTAAATGATCAATACCTGTTATTTGATTTCAACCAAAATAAATTGGTTGTTCTAAACAATAAATTGTTTGGACATATTTTGACCAATTAAATTGGTTGGATTTAACCAATTTTTGGTTGATTCAACCAATCTGTTTTTTTTAAGTCTAACATCTCGCCTAACGACCACCTCTTGTGTCCTTAAAATTGTATGGATGTATATGAATGTAGGGTTTTAGGTCTGTGTATGTATATAGTTAAAGTTTTTTCTTAAGACTAAATATCTGTGGGTTTTGTTGATGATTCCTTCCCGGAAAATGCAAGTAAAAAAGTTGTGTTACCTTTGTATATTTCATGAGTGTATTTTTTTTAACAATAATTTAACTGAATTCGGATGAGGACGGGTTCCACTGGTATTAAAATGCTCAGCCCCACACTGTAAGGTTTGTATTCTGATATAACTGTGTCACATCGGGGTACAGCTGTTTATCATGATCTATAAATACAGCAACAAAAATATACCACGCAAACACTTAAAACACAGCACTGCTTTTGACCCATTTGCCGTGAGAGCTATTGGCTTACTTGTGGGAAGTTCTACTGTGTATAACCACATTATATTTACGCTTATAAGGGATCATATACAAATTCATATACAAAGAAAGCCATTAATCTATATATATATATATATATATATATATATATATATATATATATATATATATAAACAACATCATGAAGGATCCTAAGGAGGGAAAAGTTAAGTACTTGTAAATAAAATTATCGTGTCATATATGTATGTTACATCATAACACAGTATGGCAAAATGGCGGCTGGATGCTCGACCTCTTGGTGTTAAAGGGTATTCTATCCACCAAGGCATTACAGTATTTAAAGTCTGAAAATCTTAGCTCAAAGTATATTTTGACTGTAGAAACTTAGCACCCCCTTTATGATGACGACAAAAGAGCCTTTATATTTGTTACTCATGATCAATAACCTATGGTGCGTTTCTTTTGTCTGCCCACACCGATAATCACGCTTCCTGATAGGCTAACTTGGAACTTTGACGGTAAATCACAGGTTTAGGCAAGAATAAATGCAAAAGGGACCAGTCTGTTAAACTGCCCTATATTGATGAACACACTAAATATTATAACATTCGTACCCCGCAACTTACGTACCTCGCAGGGACCTACAGCAAAGACCGTCAGAACCGTGTTAAGGACATGTAAAGTATCCTTCTATTTCATGTACATTCATGATCTTTACCTCGTTTTGATATGAAGTATATCGTGAAGGACAGACTACACGGTTAAACAACTAACGGAGAAAATAAAAATAAATAAATAAATAAAACGGATTTTCCAGATAAATATAAGTTAGTACATAATGAGTCCGTTCAAAATCACGAAAATAATACATCCTGTTTATATTATATCAGGGTGAAGGTTTCAAGGGTCCGTTCAAAATCACGAAAATGCTAAGTGGACATTAGTTAAGCCCTGATTGGCTCTGAAGGAGGTGCGTTCAAAATCACGAAAATGCTAAGTGGACATTAGTTAAGCCCTGATTGGCTCTGAAGGAGGTGCGTTCAAAATCACGAAAATGCTTGGTGAACATTAGTTAAGCCCTGATTGGCTCTGAAGGAGGTGTGTCTTAATTATAATATATCACTTCATCTTTATTTCAAATGTCCGGACTGTGTAAATATTTGTTTTACAAAATAAAAGACTATATATGTGGTATACATGGGTTCTACAGTCCAGTGTCACGCCCGCTAATAATGATTAGTAGGCCAATCTAACGGAGACACATAGAAGGCTAACATAATCACCCATTTGGGTGAGGGACAGCTGAACAGGAAGAAAGCACAATGTCCTTTAGAAAAGACCTCGCCAAAGCAAAAACAATCTCTCGTGATTTACTGCATTTTATACGCATGCGCCCACACACAAACTTACAGAGACACGAAAATGTTTTTCCAGTTTTATACAGGCCTATGTTACATGATACAGGTGACTCTATGTCACCAAACATGAATATTTTACTATAATATTTATATTATATAACTACGAAACAAGGGTAGATGTACAAGTTATATGTGTTGGTTTATTCACTGTGAAACACTCGTATATACGCTTTAGGTTCGGATATGAACAATTCATGGTGAAACAAAGTACTTATAGATACTATTGGCCTGTCTAATTTGTAGGTATATCACTAATGAAAACAATGGATTTTCAAACCTATATTGATATTTCAGAATTACAGTTTAATATTATTCAAACCTGACCGTAAAAATGTAAATTTCTTGATTCAGCTGTACGCTGATTTTTTATTTGTTATATTTGTTATTGTTCTTGTACTTTTCCACAATGATAAGTCAACTAAATGATAACCTTTGACAGGAATATTATATATTTTACTTTGAAAATACAAGTTTTCAACCCCAAGGCTTTCTAAAATGAATTTTTAAAATGTTATTTTCATTGAATTTCATGCATAATGAAACCAACCATCTCACTGTCACATGCTGAAATGCAAGGACTACTTGCATTTTAACTGATATGCCTGTTGAAAATAGCAATCACTGGAAATATCCATTCTTAAAATGTAATGTTTATTTTGCGCTGAAGTATACAATGCTCTGTCATTCAGTTTCTTCCACTGTATGTATATATGTATTTATAGTTTTTCTTAAGATTAAATTTCTGTGGGTTTCCAATGAAGTGCACATCATAGTCCCATACTGTTTGTATACAGAACACTAAAAGCACGTAAAAGCTTGCTAGCTGCGTATCCTGATATACGAATACAGGAACTAAAAAAAGACGCACAGCGTACCAAAGAAACGCAGATATCATCGTACGGCCTTTGACCCAGTTATGGAGAGCCATTGGCTTACACGGGGGATATTTCGCCGTGTAATGAACACAGCATTTACGCATAAAAGGGATACGATTTTTATTGGAAAATTTCATTTATTGCTAACCAGGAGAGTCAATAATCTGAAATATAAACAAATTACAGCTTTATGAATGGATCCGGTGTTCGATAAGTGTAAGTAAATAACATATCCATGACCTACATGTATGTGTAAGACGTATGGTACATCAATGCACAGTGTGGCAAAATGGCGGCGTTGTGTCCGCCTGTGTTAAATGTTTTGTCAATCTATCTCAGAATTATTATTTAAAGTCTTACTGTAGGTAATATTTAGAATGGAGGGTCTGACCAGCCTCTGCGCTATAACAGCAAGTCAATCTTTGTATTTGTAAACTCATTGACGTCATTCCATAAAATAGGGCGTTTCTCATGTCCTTTTACACAGATCGTAATATAAAGTCTAGGCCTACTTGATATGCTGACGTTTGGCTTTTTCAGTCAATCAAACGTTTTTGCAAGAGTTAATTTAACAACATAATCTGAAAACGAGGAAAGAGACCGGTCTATTAAATAAACTGACCTGTCATACATCAAAGAACGACCGACAAATTCTGCCCAGTGTTTATGAATCCTGTGAATATTATAATAACATACCTCGCATGGATATCAGATCCCGGGGACCTGCAGCACAGAGCATTTTAACCGTGTGAATGGCATAAAAAGTAACCTACTAGCTCATTTATATTCATGAGGTGCCTCGTTTTGATTTAAGATATATCATGAAGGACAGACTGAAGGCTAGCATTGTTGTCAGTATTAAAACCACTAATCTAAGGATAAAAGGGGCTTTCCAGAGAAACGTTAGCAGGAGAAACATTGGACTGTAGGATGCCACCTTGTCCTCCCAAAAAGACCTCTCTTGTGTCAGACTGCACTTTAAACGCATGCGCACACACACACATTCACAGAGACACGGATATGTTTTCAAAGTGTTATACAGACCTATGTTACATGGTACAGATAACCATGTGTCAATAAACATGGATAAATTTAACAAACTACGAAATACCGGGATAAATGCAGATGTAGAAGTTAGATGTGTTGGTTTATTCACTGATAAACATTCATACACGCTTTAAACTCATATATGAAATACTCAGACAAGGTAGGCCTACCTGTGGATACTGTTGCAACTATATGTCTTACATGCATGTACGTATATATCTGATGAAAACAAAAGACATTTCATAAACCAATATTGACTTTAGCCCTTACAGCTTAATGTTATTCAAACCGAATGAGAAAAAAGTGAACTTGTTTTAACTGAATAACAATGTTGACTAATGTTGTCTGTACTTTTCAACAAGCATAATTTAGTGTTGACATTCAATTTATTAACCTTAGATAAGAAAATATAAACCTTACCCTGGTGATACAGCTAGGTATTCAACACCAAAGCTTTAGAAGACTTTTTTTCAAATGATTTTCTAAAATGTTATTTTAATTGATCGTCCTGCATATTGAAACCATATCACTGTCACATAGGCCTATATTGAAATGCATACATTATTTGCAATTTTAACTTATTTGTCTTCCTTTTCATTGCTCCGATCTATAAACCTAACATATCTTCTGCTTAGCTAAATGATAAACAATTTGTCTTAACGGGATATTCCACAATACTATATGCTGCTTTATTTCCAGTCCACACCTCATTTCTTATAACCTCAATTTAAATATCTTGTACGGCATCGTAATGTCCACCATTGGCTTCCGTGTACACCACATGTACAGTTCCCATGGTTACCTGTCCTTCCATATGCACATCCAGGGTGGTTACGTCAGAATCTCCGCCTCCCAGAGTCACCATAATGGTGACGTCATACAGCATGCTGAGTGCCACCAGACAATCGTGTCCGGCGTACGTTCCTGGCTGTGACAGCAGGGACAAATACTGATCCAGACTGTGACCAGGTATATACGGCTGAAACAGCAGGTGGTTGTTCCTTATCATGTCGACAGCCTCTTGTCTCAGTTTCGAATGGTCGCCTTCGTGGCCGAACAGACCGACTGAGACAGCCCTGAAGAGACAGTCCCCATTTCCCAGTACCGGCAGTCTAGACAGCCTATATCTGGCCAGGTACTCGTCCTGGTCTGTTAATGGTTTACTGAAGGGGATGGCCATTATTCAATAGATGTGCTGAAACAAACAAAGTAAAGATGTCTAATTTATCTGTGTGTCAGTTTGTTAGTTATCGTTCATTTAAACTAGAGGTACACTCATCATTTCGACAAAATTACGCAAAAATGGCAGCACCATGACAGGTTTCGAGAAACTTTGTGAATTAGACCTATCGCGGTTCGATAAGCGGAACATGAAAGAACTAAGTGGACACATCCAGGCGAGAATCTATCTGCTGATGGAGTGTGGGGTAAAGAGACGTGCATTATCAAAGTTTAAGAACGGAATGTCTTTTTTTGGACCACGCACAAATTCTCAAATTATAGTTGAACATTAGATTATAATAAATGTAATAAACAAACATTATTTCAATACCATACTTATACATACTGAGATATTGCAAGAACACATGCCAAGAAATAGATATTTGCATGATATGATAAATAAATGGTTTATATCCGTCACTGGCACTGGGGGAATCATATTGACGTGTATTCACGTCATATGCACTGAATATGTTAAATAAATATGATATACTTATTTTATTATTTTATGTGTTTACGTTCGAACAAAACTCCTTCGCAAGAGGACTGGGTTCTCAAAGAGGCGTTTACAAATGATGTACACATGATATCTTTCCCTGTTTAACCGTATCTGCTGTATGGAAGGTTGTACCATATACTATGGCCATATACTAGGGGAAGCACCGGTAAAACTATTCATCTTAAAGTTATGATATTAAAGGTTTTTTTTTATAAAATATCACCCATGTTTCTAAACTAGCACGCAGTATTCTTTTCGAGTTAAACAAGCTTAATATGAGCATGGGAAATAAAGTATATACCTACCTCAAGAGGAGAGCGATCTCACTAGGAATTAAGCCTAGCCGCCAATGAATGAAATCTGGCCTATTCGGATATTTATATACAAGTCTAATACAATAGGACACATCCCTAGTACAGGTTTTAAGAGTGACTATACTGAAGGACAAAATGTTAGTCGAGGCCTAACTCACTCGCACAGGGTGTTGTGGGATATCAGCGTCGTATGAGTATACCCACACTCGATTCCTTGCGTTATCTATATGGGGGGGGGGGGTCCAATAAAGGGTGGGGGGTCCGGACCCCATCTCTGTGAACCGCAACAACTTTTTTTTCAGGGTTTTATACCAATATTGGACCCCTCCCTTTCTGGACCTGGAGACTCTTTTTTCGGTTGTCTTAATAGACTTCCCGGGTTGGACTATCCAAATTAATGGATCGGCCCCTGAATTTTGTACACTTGAGAGGTTGTATGTGATGAATGGTTTGGATCCTGCACATAATGTCTGTTTTATGTTTTATTAGCCTTCGTTAGTACATACATGACAAGTAAGATGGCGGACGGAGCAACCCTATCATGCATTGCATGCAGTTGTAACTAATTTCCAAACATATTACACTAGACCTTTCGAATTACAGACCCGATAAAAAATATGGCCGCCAGAGCAAACTGTACATTTCCTTTAGCATGCATTTTTTCGAAGAGAATTTGTATTATCCTTCTCAAATTTATAGGGATCAGAAGCGAATCTGAGGGGGTATGGGGGTCCAGCGGTTCCTGATCCCCACTTTTTCAGCAGTCCCAACAGTTTTCTAAAAGTGTCAAACGATTTTTACATTCTGGTTCCGACTTTTCAGGACCTGGGGACCTTTTGAAGGTTTAATCATTGGTCTCCCTGTTTTGGACCTATCCTTTCCTACATCCTGGATATGCCCCCGGAGAAGAATGAGGATTTTGTGTTTGTTAGGTGGACCAGTCACGGAGTCGTACTCAAGGAACAACAGCGAGGCATAAACTTATTTATTAGCGTAAACATAACAAACAGCAATATAGTTCAGATGCGACAACAAGGTGGCGCATTAAGTCAGTACACTACACTCCTCCGCCTTTAGTGTGTGATTACCAAAAATGCAAATCTTAACCTGGCAGTTATCCTGAATTCTTTTCATGAACACAATTACTTGTGTCAAACGAAATTCTTCATTTTACTTGTTAACATTTTAAACCATCAAACTGTAGTTACAATTCAACAACTTTGTGTGAGATCCTTAAGGAATATAGATTGATAGTAATGATACATGTAACTTTTAAATAAAAGACCTCATTAACTCATGAGTATGTGTTCCTGTCTTTTCCAGTTCCAGTTGTTAAATCTAGTTGTTATAATATCAAACATTACTTAGACTATTATTTTGATAATATTGAACAGCTTCATATGATGTCTCAAAGTATATATTATATCTATTACATCAGTTTTAAAGACAAACTGCTTTTAAGACAAGTTATATCCTATCATTGCAAGTTCAGTTCTTATGATATAAACATATGACGATACCTTATAATTAACTGGTAGTTTCCAATATTAACAATACCAATCAGCAAATGATATGACATAAATCAATCATAAATCAATAATCTACACAATTAAGCATGACATGTATTAGTGATGATAACAGTATAGAAACTAGAATACGGGTAGTCGACAAGCGACTACGTGTATCCGCCAAAAACAGAGAAGGACGGGTGAAGTGAGGCATGGATTGAGTGGCAAGGGGATATAGAGTTACATGTGTTACGTATTAGAATGGATCTCTGCCATACAAACATGACTGTAGGTGGCGCCACCTGTTATTTGAACGAGAAAATATCCAAGATGTATACACATGCAAAATTTCATGTGGAAAAGTCAAACCACTGCAGAGATATGAATGATTTTATCCTACAGCAGACAAACAGATGGATGCTGTGCAAAAAAGGCTGCAGGTGGCGCCACCATTTTTGTTTATGTTATAAAGCTATCCAAGGGCTACATTAGTGTAAATTTTTTTTCCTGATAGGTAAAACGGTTCCGGAGATATAAGCATTAATGTCTGTAGCGTGAACGCGAATGTAGGTGGCGCCACCTGTTATAAAATCAAGAAAGCTATCCAGGATGTATATGCATGCCGAATTACAGGTAATTTGGTTAAACCACTGCAGAGATAAGGATGATTGAAACCCAAGGCAGACAAACAAATGGACGCTGTGCAAAAATGGTTGCAGGTGGCGCCACCATTTTTGTGTATGTCATAAAGCTATCCAAGGGATACATTTGTGTAAAAAACTTTTCCCGATTAGTTGAACGAGTCCGGAGATATAAGCCTGGATGTCTAGAGCGTGAACGTGAATGTAGGTGGCGCCACCTGTCATAAAATCAAGAAAGCTATGCGGGATGTATACGCATGAGGAATTTCAGGTAATTTGGTCAAACCACTGCCGAGATATGAGTGATTTTAACCTAAGCCAGACAAACAGATGGACACTGTGCTAAAATGGCTGCCGGTGGCGCCACCATTTTTGTGTATGTTATAAAGCTACCCAAGGGCTACATTTGTGTTAAAATTTTTTTCCTGATTGGTCAAACGGTTCCCGAGATATGAGCTTGGATGTGTGCAGCGTTAACGTGAATGTAGGTGGCGCCACCTGTCATAAAATCAAGAAAGCTATCTAAGATATATATGCATGCCGAATTTTAGGTGAATTAGTCAAACGACTGCAGAGATATGAGCGATTTTAACCCAAGGCAGATGAACAGATGGACGCTGTGCAAACATGGTTGCAGGTGGCGCCACCTTTTGTTGTGTATGTTATAGAGCTATCCAAGGGCTACATTTGTGTAAAAAAAAATTTCCTGATCGGTCAAACGGTTCCCGAGATATATGGGTTTATGTGGGGAAACAGACGCACAAACGGACGCTGGGCAGAGAGGAAAGGTCAGAGGTCAAGGTCACTTGGTTAGGCACCATTCACATGTGACCCGATAATTTGTGAAAATTTCGGAAAAATCCGTCAAGTAGTCTCAGAGGAGTTCTCCGGAAACGAACGCGGTGGCGGCGTCGGAACCCGGTCAAAAACATAGTATCCGCAAAACTTCGTTTTGGTGGATACAATTACATATGCATCACAGTGATAGCAATGAAAATGGTTTTAACCAATATACTTCACTGTCCATGTTTACTTAATTAGTCTTTATCTCTAAACATAGTCTTTGAACTTTACTGGATCTCTTCTCTCTCTCCATTGATAGCGCTTCTGCGAAACTGGTCCTGGCAACTGCTCGGTATCCAGCAGAGTAATGATAGAACAATCCTCAGGCAAATTGTTACTGAGTAGAACTGATGAGTATGGTTGATCAATGGTAGTTACTGTTTCTGCAGTTTGTCTGTTGTCAGTTGGTGTATCTGTATATTTATATGTAGAGTAACTGGCTGATTTTGTGTGACCGGTGTTTCAATATCGGTAATAACAAGATCAAATTCCTGAATGTCTGGACTGTCCACAGCCACTGTTTGTACTTTGGTGTCTCCCACATTCCTAAAATAACATGTGTACAAAGTGTTGCTTTTCACCAAATAACACTATATAACGTAATCGTCCCGAACGCTTGATCACGGTGCCTAGCACAAATTTCCTTGTTATCTCTACTGTTTCCCACTTTCACTTTTTTTTCATTTTTCGTGAATTCTCTCATTTGTGTTCGTGTATCATGAGCATATTTCTGTTTCTCCTGTTTCCTTCTCAACCTTTCTGATATCAGGTTTCAGTAGCTCCCAACGTAGTCCGCGTTTGTTTAGCATCTCAGCTGGTGACTGTCCAGTCACTGTATGGGGAGTAACTCTATATGTCAGTAGAAAATTAGCAAAACTGTGGCTATCTATAGTGTTGTCTTTAGACTCCAGGAAATGCTTCTTTAAATCTTTTTACTGTTTGCACATACCGTTCAGCTTGACCGTTAGCTGCGGGATAGCAAGGCGGCGATAAGGTGTGCTTAATTCTATTACTCTGAGTAAACATTTCAAACTCCTGTGATCTAAAAGGCGGTTCATTGTCTGGGACAATCTCCTCGGACAATCCCTGCACACTGAATATGTTTCTAAGTACTTTTATGGTTTAACCTGCTGTTGTAATTTTCATACGAACTACCTCAGGCCACTTAGAATAACTATCCACCATCACCAGGTGTGTTTTTTATCTATATTCAGCAATATCCATGTGTATCCTAGACCATGGCTTCTTTTGGTATTTCCAGGGATACAATGGCGAAAGTTGTGGATCCTTCTGTAGTGTTAAGCAGGTGTCACAGATTTTCCCCATGTCCTCTACACATTTATCTAAGCCAGGGAACTAAAAATAACACCTGGCAATGCTTTGGTCCTAACAATTCCCAAGTGTTCATGATGAAGTTCTCTGACCAGATGTTCTTGATATTTAGGGGGATTTTTACTCTCATACCCCAAACGGGCATCCCTGATCACACGGTAATACGGCTTGAGCTCTTCTTAAATTCATTTTGAATTTTTGGCCACCCTGACATGGCATAATGGTACACCTTTGATAGGGTTACTTCCTTTCTGGCCTGACTACTTATGTCCTGTGCTGTGACTGGTAGGTCATTAACATATGTGAAATAATTTATTGGTGCCTCAAGTTCATCATCACTCTGTGTTGGCATACTTGAACAAAAATCTGCAATCCATGATCTACAGTGCAACTGTATACAATATCATACTGGTATGCCATCAGTATCAGACCCCATTTTTGTAACCGTAGGGTTGACAGCGTTGGTAAGCCTTTCTTAGGTCCATATAGCAGTGAGGGATTTATGATCAGATATAAGTTTAAACCGTCTCCCATAAAGGTATTTGTGGAATTTCTTAAAACCATAGATAATTCCAACTGCCTCACGCTCAATCTGTGCATACTTTCTTTCAGCGGGACTGAGAGTTTTCGGCGCAAATGCTACAGGCCTCTCTATAGCGTCATCACCAGTCTGTGATAATATTGCGCCCACCCCGTATGCTGAGGCATCTTAACTGTTTGCTTGGGTCATAATGAACAAGTACCTTATAGCTTGTTAGCTATTCCTTTGCAGCTTGTAGGGCCTGGTCACAATCAGTATTCTCTGAGCGCAAGAGTCTATGCAGTGGCTCTAACTTAGCTGAAAGCCCTTCAAGAAATCTCCAATATTAATTGATGAGACCCGACAGAGATTTCAGCTCAGATTTATTCTCAGGTGGTTTTTCTCCTGTGTAGGGTGCAAGCCATTCGAATCTATTTTGTGTCCTAAGTACTCAACACTGGACGCCATAAATTGACACTTGGCCTTCTTTAATCTAACCCAATGCTGTGCTAACCTCTGAAATACCAGATTAAAGGTCTCCAGGAGCTCTGCATCAGATTTAGCTGTAATCAAGATGTCATCTAGATGGCGAGCTACTTGTGGTATCCCAACAAGTACTCGATCCATAACTTTCTGGAAAATATGCGGTGCAGTTTTCACACCGTATGCAAGTCTCTGGTACTCATAAAGTCCTTTGTGAGTATTTGCAGTGAAGAGTTTACGAGATTCCTCCTCGACTTCAAGCTGTGCATATGCATGACTAAGATCAAGTACACTGAACTTATCACCTCCGGCTAAAGGGGCAAAAATATCTTCTGCAGTTGACAGAGGGTATGGCTGATGAGTAAATTGTCACTTTAAAATCCCCATAGAGCCTAACACTATGGTCAGACTTTGGTACAACAATAAGCGAAACTGCCCACTGGCTCATTTAAACTTTTCTGATAATTCGTGATTGCTCAAGTCTATCCATTTCATCTGCAACTTTTTCTCTCAATGCATATGGCACAGGTCGTGGTTTGAGAAACACTGGTTTGAAATTTTCTTTCAAATATATCTCTTCTTTAAATTCTTTAACCTTTCCATTTTCTTCAAATAGGTGCTGATGGGTTGCTAATAACTCTTGCAAATGACTATCATTCTTACAATTATTCACAGCAAATATCTGTTTCCAGTCTAGCTGAATTTTATTCAACCAATCACGGCCAAAAAGAGACACGTTGTCACGTTTAACTAAGACCAGTGGTAATATCTGTCTCTGATTCTTATGTGTCACTGACACCATGATACCACCTATTGTCACAATCCGCTCACCACTGTCACTCCATAATTTATTTCTGCTTTCATCATAAGGAATGTTCCGTAAGAACTGACTGTATGTTCTCTCATCAATCACAGTTGCTGATGCAGCTGTATCTATAACAAATGATATAGGTTGACCTTCAACTTCAAGTGTGACCTTGTACTCATCTGGTTTCTTAGTGCTGTCCATACTGTTAATCGCATTTAAAGTCTCTGCATCATCCGGCCCTTCATAATTAATATAGTTTGCCCGTCTGTTTTTAGCTCAGCAGACTGAAAGTCATCTGAGCTATAGCGATCATTCTTTGTCAGTCTGGCCATCCGTTAACAGGGCACAAATCGTAAACGCTAGACCTGGATTCTTCATACTTGACATCCAGGGAGGTCCATGAAAAGTCTCCTTGGAAACCTGAAATTAGGTTTCTGTTACCGATATTCTCTGAGCTATGGTTCTCGAAAGTACCCCCAGAATAATAAAAAAAATGACACAAAAGCTTCAGTATCTGAATAACTACTGCATTATTTACCATGATTCTTTGCATGAATATTGATCATGGAGTGTTCCATCAATTCCTGTTAACTGGTGGCGCCATCTGTATTTTTCTAATTTTTACGAATTTTTGTCTTAATTGTTGATATTTTCAAAGAAGCTTGTCATCTGTTAACATGGTACAAATCATAACCGCTGGACCTGAAATCTTCTTATTTGACAGCAAGGGAGGTTATTGAAAAGTCATTAGAAACTTGAAATTAGGCCTGATACCTATATTCTCTGAGCTATGGGTCTCGAAAGTACCCCCCAGAATAATAAAAAAATTGACACAAAAGCTTCAGTATCCGAATATTGCATTGATCACCATGATTCTTTGCATGAATATTGATCATTAAGTATTCCATCAGTTCCTGTAAACTGGTGGCGCTACCTGTATTTCTTATAATTTTTACGATTTTTTTTCTTAATTTTTTATATTTTCAAAGAAGCTGTCAACTGTTAACAGGGCACAAATCATTACCGCTGGACCTGGAAACTTCTTGTTTGACAGCAAGGGAGGTCCATGAAAAGTCTCTGTAGAAACCTGAAATAAGGTCTCTGTAACTCATATCCTCTGACCTATGGGGCTCATAATTACCCCTCAGAATAATTGAAATTTTGACACAAAAGCTCAAGTATCTTAATAACTAATACATTGATCACCATGATTATTTGCATGAATGTTAATCATGGAGTGTTCCATCAGTTCCCGCAAACTGGTGGCGCTACCTGTATTTCTTATAATTTTTACGAATTTTTTTCTTATTTTCTTATATTTTCAAAGAAGCTCAAGTATCTGAATAATTCTTAGGACTCACAAAATTCATGATTTTTTTACACTCTGGCAGTCATTTTGCTCATTGTTCATCATTACTTGAATTCAGCTGAGCGTCATGGCCAATGGGCCACTAGTTATATCGAGATCCCTTGTTCATGGGGCCTTGCTTGCGATTACCATTTCCCCTCCTACCTTTGAGCGACATGCTCTTGCAATGTGTCCAGCCTTTGAACATTAAAAACATTTGCTCTCTTTATGTGGACAGTTGGCACCTACCATTACATCAGTGACATTTCTCTTGTTGATGTGTTACAGGCCTAACATGCTTATATTGGCCTTTACTTTATCTGACTTGACTGGGTATTCTTCTCAGAATCCTGATTATAGCTTTCATATCCTTGTCTACTAGGTCCATTGCTAAAGCTATCTCACAAGCTTTATTCCAGGTTATAACGTTGCTTTAGTGGATTCATCTAGCCGTCTCTTAGTAATTCTGCTATCCCGGCCTCCATGACACAATGTTTCTAACAATCGTTCCTCAACTTTATCCTCTTTGGTATAATGACAATCAACAGTTAATCTTTTTAAGTCAGCAATATACTCATTTACTGTTTCACTCATATTCTGTTTTCTTGACGTGAATTTAAGTCTATCTGCCAGTAGGGTACTAGCTGACCTATAATGTTCATTCAGCACTTTAACCAGTGCATCCTATGTTTGATAAAGAACGCGAGCGGGAAATATTAAACTACTCACGGTTTCAAAGACCGCTTCATCGATGACAGTCAGCTTTCCGTTCGTCTTCTATTTTATTAGGCAACTTCCAAAACACGAGTCTGGTTTGATAATTTGTCCATTTTTCATCAGTGGGAACGTACGGTCCCACGTGACCAATGGTTGCCGCCGACATGTTACTTAATCGCTCTACTAGGCGTCACAAGAAAAGTGTCTCATCGCGTATAAAATTCACAAAAGAGTGTATCCCTCACTGACAAGTCTTCCACGCTTGGCTGTATTCAAAATCAACATCGTCGTCGCCACTTTTGTGTTTATTAGGCGGCCGAGTCACGGAGTCGTACTTATGGAACAACAGCGAGGCATAAACTTATTTATTACCGTACATAACAAACTGCAATATAGTTCAGATGCGACCATAAAGTGGCGCACCAAGTCAGGAAACTATAGAGGACTCCAGCAAGATCAAATTACAGACCTGCAAACAATCCAATATGGCCGCCAGAGCATACGCTCCTCGCGCAGCGGTTCTACACTGCAGTCGTCCCACTTGTTGTGGTGACGAATTGATATTCCTTTCAGTCATGCACGATGGGGAGGATGGAGGCCAGGCTGGTACGACTGCTGCGTGAGGAGTTTAGCCAAAGCACAATCGTCGATTTCCTTTCGGGGGAATCATCTCAAAGAGAATATATATTATCTGTCTCAAATTCACAAGAATTACCTGTGATAATGAGGGCTCAGATACCATAAAATTACAGACTCGCCCAAAATCCAATATGGCCACCTAACAAAGTCTGTAATTTTGTTTTGCACACCGTTTCTGAAAGATGGCCTCGGTGAACAGGTCTGCCAGGATTACCAGAGGACATTACACATAACCACACCAAGCAGAAACTGGGAAATATATGCTGCGAGATTCACGTTACAGCATTTTCCCTTTAAGCTTGATTTTTTTCTATTTTAGGTAACAAACATCCTGGGGCCATGTTCCTTGTGCTTCCCCTAAATCTGCCCTTGGACGTGGTTGGGTATGGTGTGTGCGTGAGAAGGGGGCTACAGGAGTGCCAATTAATGCAAATCATTTCAAGGGAGAAAGAGATTTTATATTATCACAAAAGGAAGCCTTCATACACACTCAAACCACTGTGTACAAGAGACTGTGATGTATAGTTTATTGCACATAAATAATCTGATAGTTCAGATGATAATATTCCATGGCTGTGAACAATATATAAATACATACTGAGCTTGAATTTACTCGGATCAACATAACTGGCATGGTACCCTTACTGGTCTAAACAATATCTGGAACATATGTCGCCATGAATGACTTTTATTATGCAGGCTAATGTATAGTAGGTTAAGTTGTTATATATATAACTCACAGTACATTAAACAATTTGAAATTGGTTGCATATGATTCTGATAAATATAGGTTTGAATACTTATTATATTTACATGAACAAATGGTTTTTACACTCATTCAAATATTCAATACTTCTTCATGCCACCATGTCTCATGAATAATGAACAAACCTGCACGCGTTCGGCCGAAATCAGTACTGCCAATCAAATCTAGCGAAAAAAAGCAAACATTACAATGTTCACCCCCTCTCTGAACAATAACACGTACTAGAAATGTATTAGGCTTTTATGGCTTTAATTGATTGGTTAGATTCTCTAAACATCGCACCAGATGTCCGCGAAAAACAAGTGTATTTGGGTCATTTGATTGGTTCAATTGCCTTCATTAAATGGACCAGAGCGGGTCTCTGAATCAAGGTCTGTGATAGGGTAGCTGCCACAGACTTGGTATGAAGATAGCTCACTACCATACTCCTAACAACTCATACGTCCATGCAGAAATATTTATTGTTAAGAGTAATGTCGTCAAGGAGAGATAACACCAATGTAAATATTATGGTACTTGATGATAAACATATATCTGATATACATACTGACATACTTGAACTACCATGTTTTATTATTATGTTTTAAAACTAGCTGTTATAATAATATGTGCGCAATATGTGTAGGGTACAATAATCTTTAGTTAAAGGTATATTTAGGACATCTAATCACCTATTTTTTTGTAGAATATATATATATATGTATATATATATATATATATATATATATATATATATATATATATAAAATGTAAATTACTACTTTTATGAAAGTTCTTATATACCTATGTGATGGCTGTACGAGCCTGTTTATCGACGGGTTGTTAGTAAACATTGTACATGTGCCATTATTGACATACAGAAACATCATGTAACCTAAGATGATAGGTTGTTTATGTGTGGAAGCTGAAAGGTCACTAGTTGCAAAAAGCCCTTTGCAAGACTCTGGTTCACCTGGGTTGGTGTCAGATGTCACTGTTGAATGTGATTGGATTGCTTTAGCAGCTGCCACGTTATAAACCAGTGGATTAAAGAATAATGAACAGCTCATCTGTGGTGGGATCGATGTTTTCTGGCTTATATTTATAGAAGATTGAAAAGATTATATTTAGTTATAGGACATTAGATATTAGAATAGGCCCCATTAATATACAATTAATTAAAGTACTGTTTTACTGCCACTTCTGTCATACAAAACAATCACACCCTTTTATAAATAAGTTATTATTAGCAAATGAATTAAACATAAAACAATATGGTAGATTTTCCAATTCATCTCAGACAGATACTCCTTCACAAAGGTTACCTTGAAATTTGCTTAGTTTCAGTTTGGTTATCTTACAGTGTGCTTCATGCATCATTTATCTTTGCAATTAAAAAATAAATAAAAATACATAAATTATTTTTTGGTTAATAGCATAGAGTTACAAATTCTGTATCTGTGGCAGTGAAACAGAGCGAAGCCTCAGTATCCCTCACCATGAAATTGGGAATGAAAAGAATACATAACGATTCTTTTTACCAAGATACACATTTCTATTGTAATTCCTCAACTGGAATCAGTACTAAATAAATGTCATCCATACTTAAAGTGTTCATATGTCAAACATTGTCATGTCTGTAGTGTGAAGCTGATGGAAGGTTTTAAAAATAAATTCAAAAGATAATATGAACACACAATGGTTTATGGAGATGAACTATAAAGTTCAGTATATTTACCAGCAATATATCCAATCTTGCTAAAACTATTTATAATCAAATAGATTTTTGTCAGGGCCATCAATGATCTAACTGGTCCTCTCTCACTGATCAATATATCTGTATATCAACTTGATATACCAGGCCATCATTTCATAAAGCTTTGTCTCAGTTATGTTCAGGGCCAGGTGTTCATTTACAATGCACATATATTCAAAGGAATAGTTAATAGATATACATAAGGAAACTGCTTCACCTAAATTCTTGACATTCAAATAAAATGACAAATGTATCTACACAGATGCAATGTGAGTGAACCTAGACGGTTTCAATAAGCTTCAGGTATTCACACTGATATAAAGACCAAATGAAACAACTATCTGTCAATTCATTACATTTAATTAAAGAGTGCTTCATTTAAGCTCTGACTTCCAGTGTCTCATATTTAATCTGTAAACTTCTGATGTAGCATACTTAATCTGCATGCTTAACAATCCTATGCATTACTAAATTAACAAAACCACAGTCATAGAGGTAGCAATAAGTTTTGTCACCCAAGGATGTACCATGTTTATATTTAAAGAAAACCAGAAGATGTGACCTGAATTCTGATTATTTACTTCAACTAACATTTCATACCATGAAAAGCACTGGTATCTATGTATTAACAGGACAACAATGAAAGTCAACTTTGGAAATAAAAGTAGGTCTCCACTGAATTACTAAATGCCTTCTTGTTAAGTGTAACATCTGAACATATGTGTAACCACTATCCCATCAGAATGACTTAACTGGTGTCCTGTAAATTAACTACAAATCAAGACCCCTGTCATCTGAAGCAAGGCCTGGGTGCGGGTAGCTTGGTCTACTTGGTGCACTGAAGTGTGACGGGTCAGGTAGAGCACAGGAAGGAGCCTCCTTCCTGAACAGCCTCCGCTCATGTCATCGGAAGAACATTTTAACATTTATACCATTCTTTGTCATAGATTAGTACACAGAGCATGGTATAAATTAAGCTTTGTGCTTTAAATACATTTTTTTCAAATTTCAATTTAAACCCATTTGAAAGCATTATAGTGGTTATACTGGCTTCCTCCTCCTTATTCTTACTGGTTACTACTGCCAGAACAGCAGACCAAGTACAATAGGATATCATGTGTTTTGCACTGGAATGTGGATGAACAATGCAATACGCTGCTCCCATTCTATTCCTGGTCCTGTGCCAGTCAACATGTTATGAAACCTAACAAACTGTGCTAAAGCAAACAGTGGTTACTGAAACAGAGAATGCAGTTAATAACCACTGAGTAAGGAGTATACATCTGAATGGACTTCAAAATTTATTAGTCTATCAGGACCCTAATATTTTGATATGCAACAAGTATGTTTTAATTCATTTTAATGAAATTTCCTAACTTTAAACCATTCATTAAGTTAAAGTGGTCAAATTTGGGCAAAACAGTGACTGATCACATAATTAAAGGCACAGCACTCAAAGCTTTATGCCTTACCTTCTTATTAATTAACAGTTAATTATAAATTAAATATTTTACACTGACTATAATGATGGTTCGATTGGTATGACTCCTACTCCTACCCCACCTTCATGGGCGGCCATGGAGGCAACAAACTCCCACTCATCTTTTTCAGGGTTATAAATCTCAACACTGTTTAAATTACGAGCTCCATCATAACCACCAATGGCATATAATTTCCCACAATTTGCTACTAGGGCCACCCGACTACGTTTGGTGTGCATTGGTGCTGTGTATGCCCATCGGTTTGTCAGAGGGTCGTAACATTCCATCGAACTCAGGAAAGAGGCTCCATCGTATCCGCCTGCCACGTACAGTTTACCATTCAGTGCCGCCACACCTAGACGACACCTCTTGGACAACATCGGTGTGCACTCATTCCACTTCTCAGTTTTGTTGTTATAACATTCGACCTATAAACCACCAGAACAGGAATTATAAGTCAATTAAGTCATGTGACTGTAGCATTTAGTCATGAGGTTTTTACATTCTTTTTTACAAAATTATTTTTATTAAAAAGTGCAGTCTTTAAATGCAGCAACTGAAATGTTAAAAACATGCAAAAAATTCAAGTACTAATTTCAACTCTACTTCTTTTAGAAGGATTATGGTCTCTCAACTTATATGAACTGATGCTCAATATTAATGAAGGTATCTCTATATCTCTCTTGAATACTTAATTTCCTTAAACAGTGAAACCTAATAATTAGGACAACCAATGGGATATATAGTAGTTGGACTTTTGATGCGATTCTCTTAGCAATTTCCTAAATCAAGATCTAAAAGAGTTGGAGCTGTGAAAAGGTGGTTATTATTTGAGGCTGTCGCTAACGCGAGGTGGTTGTTAGGCAAAGTTTTACTGAGTATATAAATAATATTAGACAAAGATGAAAACAAACATAATTGACAAATGTATCTATATTATAATGGATGTTGGTACCACTCATCTTTTGTCACACAACTCCCTTGTGGCCACACCTCAGAAATGCCTCTTATTGGTCTGGAACTGTTGGGGATAATGTCAAGTGAGTCCTAAGGGGGGGGGGGGGTCATTCTCCATATTTCCCATAAAGAAAATTTCTAAATATTTCATGATGGGGCTATTGCAGCACCATCTATCAGGAACTATGAGAAATATGAAACAAGTGACCCATGGGTCATGACGCTCAGCTGCCAAGCATGACCTGTGACATCATGGACTGAGATTCACAACTTCCAGTCAAATTTTGAAGAACCAATTTGCCAATTTGTTGAAAATTTTCTTTGACAACAGAAATATATATCACCTATGTCTGGTTAAAACACAGTGAATTGATGGTCTGAGGAAAATGCATGATTGTAAAGCTATCAGGAACTATTCCAACAGCTTGCTTGAAACCTGTCAGTCTCAAAGGAACACCACAAATGGAAAATATAAGATCAAAATATATAGCAAAAGTCAAGGAAATACATGCAAGAATTATTGAGAAACAGGTGCTTCTGTATGAATTTTTATTCAATACAAGCCAACTGTGCTGGACTTTTATAAATGATGGTAATATTTATTCAGAAATATTTGACCCAATCCTTTACAAGATTACATAAATATACATCCAACTGCATTCACTCAAACTGTTCTTGAGATATTATGATCAAAAGTAATTAAAAGATGGTTGCCTGGTGGCCATATTGGACTTCTGACAAGTCTGAAATCAGACAACAAACATTCTCTAAATTGGACCAAGCATTAAAGAAAAATTACTGAAACTGCACTGAAGAAAGAATTTCTAAGGTGGCTAACTGGCAGACATTATGGATTTCTGACAAGTATGACATTTGATATCCCACATTCTCCAATAAGAGACCAAACTTGGGCAAATTATCCAGTAATGAATGCCCGAAAATTATTCAAAAGGCATGTCCAGGCCCTCATATCAGATTTATAGATATGCAATTGTAAAAAGTGTAAGTCCAATATTTTTTATTATCACTCTGCTTTTCAATGGGGTCAGCAGGGTAGGTAAACTGCCAAACCTGAAAGAAAAGAAATGTAGAAAGCATGACTAAGAGTCTTGAAATAAAACAAAAAGCCATCCTAAATCAAGGTACACAACCACATATTATGAGAACAAACACTTGCTTTTATATGTGGTGATATATATTAAAATATTCAGATATCTAGGAAACTAAGTTTATTGCTAGGATTCCATAAAATAAACTGCAAAATGTTCCCATCATCTTATAAATCAGTAGCTAAACCTTAATACTATACTCTCATAGTCTTAATGCCTGGCTGAAGCATTCTGACAACAGTGTTTTTGTTATGAAGTAACGAGGTACTTATCATTGAGCCTTATCACTTAATAGGCTGATACAAAAGGGAGTCATATGTCACCAGTGTCACTCACAATTACAGCCACACAGGGAGATGTACCAGCTGGAGTGGGGTGGTTATATATACAAGAAAAATAGAGATGGTCTATAAAATAAGTAATTGTGAACATCCCTGACCTATGACCTTGGCCTTTTGCCCATATATCAACTGGATTCTTTCTAAATGATGGGTAACTACTAACCACTTAAATCTGGTGTAATTACTTGGCAACCAATGGGTGAATAACTTTGACCTGCAACCTTTAAACTGCTGACCAGCTGACCCCAAAATCAATAAGTTATTTTTTCAAGCAAAAAGACCCATAAATATGAAGTTTGAGTCAAACTGAGTGATGCATAGATGTGGCATATGTGAAAGACTGAAGGTTTGGGTTGAACAGTTACACTTGAAATATGCTCACAAGCATTTAGAACAATTAAATATTGTGACCTTGACCTTTGACTTTTTGACCTCAACATCAATAGGCTTCTTTCCTTATTGGTATGTAAGCCATATATGACAGATGGAAGGTACAGATTGAAAAGTTTGCCTGAAAATGACTCCACGCAAGAAGTGGGTGCTGTGAACTTGACCTTTGACCTCAAAATCAACAGGTCTTTTCCCCTGTTGGCAGAGAAGCGATATCAGTGCTTGAAGGTTTGGAATGAATAGTCTAGCTTGAAATGTGTCCACAACCTTTTCAAAGAAGTGGATCCTGTGACCCTGACCTTTGACCTTGTGACCTCAAAATCTATAGGATTCTTCTCCAACTTAGTAGGTGAGCTATATGTGAAAAATCAAAGAATTGAGATGAAAGGGTTGGCTTAAAATGCATCCACAGGCTTTTCAAAGAAGAGGCTCCTGTGACCTTGACCTTTGACCTTTTGACCTAAAAAAAATTATGGTTCTTCCCCTGTTTGTAGGCGAGCTGTATGTGAAAGATGGAAGGTTTGGGATGAAAATTTTGTCTCAAAGAGTTATTTCTGGGGGGTGCAAACACACCCCATATCTTCGAGAATATAGGTCGCAGTGACCTAATTTCAGGTTTGCAAGGAGATCTTTTTATAACCTCTAAGACTGCATAGAGTTCATGGCCCTAGCCCCTACAGTTACGATTTGTGCCCTGCTAACGGCCGGACGGCCAGCCGGACGGACAGATGGAAGGACAACACAAAGACCCATCGCTATAGCCCAGCATGACTGAAAGTCAGCTGAGCTAAAAATGGGTGATATGCTAGTTGTAATGGTAGAAAAGACATAATGGCAATGGAAGGTGATATCACTGCAATGGAAGTATAAAATACTTACATTCACCTGACATAATTTTCTGTTTCCAGTTTAATCAAAACAAGCATTCAGGCCAGGAGCAAGATGTAAGAGATGTAAAGTAAGTATAGGGATATCATCTAAGGTAAAAACAGACATGGTTCTAAGGTGTAATAATCATGCTGACACTTACAGTGGCATAGATCTGCAGTCCATCATGTCCACCCAGGGCATAAAGCTGTCCACCAAATGTCACTAAACCAGCGGCACTTCTCTGTCTGGTCATGCTCGGGGCCAGGTTCCATCTAGAGGGATAAACTCAACAGTCAGTCCATACAAGTCACCAACAGGCCTTGACGTCCATCTCACACCTACAAACATCTATATGAAATGGACCATTTCCATACATGCCAACCCTACCTAAAGAAGTGTTAGCTTACTGATTCAGGGGTGACTACCATGCCTACCACCTCTGAGTGCAATCCCTACCGCTTTTCTTACCCCGTCTCAAAGATGCATCAATTTTAACTGCACTTCCTTCAGAACAAGTAATCTTAGTGACTTACTAATTCTTAAAATGCAGCATGGCAGTGTTTTCCTATAATTAGTGTTACAAGGATTGTACCCTTACTGTTATCTTGGTGATATCAGAGAGACCAAAGGTTACTGTTTCAGGCCTGGTTTTAGTAATGATATGTTGTAATGAAAATTTGCCAAACTCGATTCATGCATAACAATACATTGCTTTTGTTTGCAACTTAATTTAAGAGATTCGTTTGGCTTGTTGAGAGTATACAGAAGATACTCCTTGTCAAGTTACTCTGCCCTTTGACCCTAGTTACTGGGGCTTATAGGCAGCCCCAGGACCCCAGCCTAGCTACCTCTTTTTAAATTTCAAATGTTGGCATGTATGCATTTCCTGAGAAAAACTGAATTTGTCTCCTCTGAAACCATTTATAATAATACAAGTTTCAAATAAATTCAAAGTAGAGACCAAAGATTACCCCATGCCTAAAATACCTACTAACTGAATGTCCTGAGATAGCTCCTTTTCTGTCCAGGCCATGCTAGAAGGCAGATATGCCATCTTTAATAATACAGGTTTACTACACTTCCAGGAGATCAGATTTTCATTGACTTTTCATGACCCCCCCCCCCCCCCCCTCCCTTGCTTTAGTTTAAGTATTTAGGTGCAAAAAGTGGCTACCATGATTCATACAGTCATCACTATATTATAAAACAGAAAGTTAGTATGGATGAAAGACATTTTCATGTGAAGTTTCATTCAAAATGTACCAAAATGAAGTAACACACACATTTTTTACAACATGTCTACTGTGTAAAGATTTAACACTGAGTGCCACTCACTTATCCTCAATTGGATCATAAAACTCTACTGTGTGCAGGGAGGTTACGCCGTCATAACCACCACAAACATAAAGGCGACCATCCAGGGCTGCTGTACCCACCGCACTATAAAATACAGTAAAAATATGTCACAAGAAATACTCATGTAGATAAGATTGTATACAGTAAAACCTCCATATTACAGGCATCAATGGGATATGTGTGTTTTTTATATGGACATATTCACATACCAGGTATGTTTAAAAGATCATTCTCAACTTGTAGTGAGAATTAAACATACCTATCAAAGGTGTCTTTTTTATTTAACTCCGCTAGAAAACCATGTATCTGACATATTTTTTGTGACTTTGAGACTTGTATGCTGAAAACCGAACCAGTCTAAGACAGGATTTTCAGCATTTACCGTAAAATTTGCCATTTGAACCGCAATTTTGTCATTTTCAAACTTGGTTATTATGTGCTTGGGAAAAGGACAACAAGCCGTGTAGGACAAAGCAGACATTTCAGACTGGGCATTAAGCAGCCGGTTTACAAATTTCATACGATTAGGTCAGGTAGATATGTTGACCCCATGGACCTTTCATGTGTCTTGAGGGCAAAACACTAGGTTATATTCGTGTCGCGAGTGCAACGCACTCACATGGGCGCCAAAATAAGGATACATAATCATTTGCAATAATACATATATTACATACACACTTTTACACTATTAGTTAATTGTGTCTGAATTCAAATGTTTCCCCGCAAAACCATCCAAGCACACAGAAATACTATATCAAATTCACCTGTTGTATATGTTGTTATGGCTCTGTGTGTGAGTAAACATAGTCCACATTTACCTGTTTATGACAACAACAATGCGAAACTAAAAGTGAAACATTGCGCATGATCAACAACTCTTAAACAAAGAAAAGAAACATGAAAGAATAAACATTGGCTTGAATCTTGAAAATCTTGATTCGTCAGGTGGTATGTGAGGTATGTTGATGTTTTGGACATATGATCGTACCCGCTGCCAGATTATACAAAATAATCTACAGGAGTAAGCAAACGGTTATAGAAGGTAACTTTGGCAGATACCATTATATTTGCAGGAGGAAACCACATATTGGCAGATACCATAATATTCGCAGGAGGAAACTTATTTCAAGAATATATAACACACCTGGTATGTTTATAGGTCCCTTTAATAAACATGTTTCGTGCTCAACCTGAGTAGTGGCACATCCAGTTATGTGTTTCAGCAAATATGTTCAATGAAGGTGTGTTTCATTTTTGAGAGGAATTGATGAGAAAATGAATCTTTGGTTTTGGGATACAAGACCTGTTAGCATGGATGAAAGTAAGCTCTACCATAAGCATTCAATGACAGCACTGAATCACTGAAGTCATCAGGAACAGTGGGTCAATTCATCTTCCGGAAGGGGGGGGGGGGAATGACTTGCAGACACACATATATATAAGGGTCTTTATGACACATTTCAAATATGTTAACTATTGTATGACACATTTCAAATATATATACTTAATTACAATGCAGATATATTACAATTAAGTGTAAGGTTTTACCAAATAAGATATTATGTTTCCAGTATAAGCTAATTCCAAACCAGGTTTCGATATCATATTTCATAGCAAACTCACAAATGGAGCCATGTCTAAATACATCTATTTATTAATATATTTCATTGTATTATATAAATATTATTCTATGAATAGTGGGGGGATAATTAATTAGTATGCTATACTTTATTAGCCACAAGGTCTGACACGCTATCTTGCCTGTACCTGCAAACCTAGCTCAGTTGGCTATGTGTGTGTGGGTGTGTATGTGTTTACAATGTGTCTGAGTATGTTTGTTAAATATGTTTCCTACCTCCTTTTTCTGTTCATTGGTGCGACAACAGACCATGTCTGTGTGACTGGGTCAAATTTTTCAACAGTATTTAGCCTCTCCACTCCATCAAATCCGCCAACAGCATACAGACAACCTGGAAGTCGAGGCAGAAAAGTTGTGATTACACACGCATGGTACAGATAAGGCAATGATGCATTTGTGCTGCTGTGGGTGATTTAAAAATAACAAGCAAATACGTGGAATCAGTGTCCCCCACTTTGGGCTCTTGTTGTCTTTCATGCTTGATAAGCAACCAAAATTATGGAGAAAATCTTAAGGGCACATGAAAACTTAAAACAGATCCACTATGACATGTGGTGACATCTGCAGGTGAACATATAAACTAAAACACATTGATAAAAAGGACCAAAATTCACTAAGAAATATGGAGATATCTGCAGGCGAACATAAAAACTAAAACACATTGAGAAATTGGATCAAAATCAACTATGACATGTGGAGACATCTGCAGGTGAACATAAAAACTAAAACACATTGAGAAATTGGACTAAAATTTGATAATTTCCTTTTTCAGCTGGCGAGAAATATTTTTCAGATAGACACTCCAAAACCAATCTCAACCTAGGTATGCATGAGAGCAATCACTGAACCAAATTTGAATGAAATTGGAAAGTTATCACACAGAAATGAAAGAAATGGATGGACGGACAGCGAGACAAACCAAATCAATGTCCCCCACATCGGCGGAGCGGGGGACAATAAAACAAGTAAAAGTAACAAAATCTTAAAAATTATATGGAAAATAAGGAGGAGTTTCCATGTTACCGACACTAGCATGGCATGAGTTTTGCTCATAATGGAGGGCTGCCCGCATTACAGAAGATCCAAACACCATCCAAGTCCAGGCCACACAATTCTGAGTACAAATCAGCTTCCATGAGGTTTGATTCCAACTCCACCTTCTTCAAGTCCAAGTTAATTGGAAATTTAGTCCAAGTCTGAGTCCAAGTCAAGCCTTATTGATAGATATTAAAAATGTGACTTTGATAATATCGTGAGCAGTTTTGTTGGTTTACAAATGCTTCACAGTTGAATGGCAATAGCTCTAAATGACATGATTCAGCTTAGTATATGTTTTTACATACTTGTAATTTACACTTGTAATTACTTTGCTTGGCTTCAGATTCGCAATTGAAATTTTGAGATTTCTTTATTTTGAACTTTTTGCGAGAGTTTCATTTTTGTGATTGAACCAGAAAAAAATAAAATATAATGCAAAAAAAAAAGGTATGGTTCTCAGGCATTTTTTTTCAGAAATCAGTTTTTTTTATTACCTTTTTATTTGTATGTTTAAATAATATTTCATATGATCAGGGAAAGCATGATAATAACATAATTTTTTTTTCTTAACAGGTAAAAGCACTACATAACATTTTCTAACAGGTAAAAGCACTACATAACAAAGGAAAACTTATCAAAATTGTATTAATGTATCTTCTTGAAAGATGAAAATAAAAATAAAAAATTTTGATCTGAAGGGTTAAAACTGACGCGGGCAGTGCCTGAGAACCGTAACTTTTTTTTGGCCTCAGTGCACCAGTACTTGTATTTATTATATGATATGAATAAATTCAACACTATCTCATTCATTTCTGTTACAGTCCTCATGTTTTTATAATAATTAAGGTGTTTGCATGGACCATTCCATGTATTAGGTGAAGTTCCTGATTAAGGAACCATATTTCTGCAGGTGTGATAACATCATCCCCTCTTGATCTTCTGTGTAGGCCTATGGGGCATCTTATTCCTGATGGTTTCATATTCACGATTATCTACCATTCGCAAATAGAGCTAATTTTAAACCCTCTCGAACATTGAGGCCACCACAGTATAGTGCCTGATAGAGCTTTTTATTCTACTGGACATAAGGTGGATGGGTCTAATTTTTTTAGTCCTTACCTCTGAATCAGAGTACATGTCTTGAGTCCAAATCAGAGTCCCTAAAAAGTGGACTCCAGTGTGGACTCAAGTGTGGACTCAAGTGCGGACTCAAGTGCGTACTCAAGTGTGGACTCCAGTGTGGACTATTAAGTGTGGACTCAATTGCAGACTCAAGTGTGGACTTGAGTCCTACATCACTGGCATCACATGACAATATCATAGAGGTGTAAAAAACCAAAGGTGGTTGTGATCAGAGACTCTTCCATGTTGAAAGAATGTTAAAATGCACTACTTCTTTTATGGATATAACAAACATCATGAATGATACAAGTGGATATGAGAAATCACAGAATAGCCTTGTTATTCCTCTGTCTTGTATGTTTCAGTCATTAAGGAGTGAGAGGTTGGCAAAACCTCCGCCCACATGGTGCGGGTCACTTGTGTTAACACTGAGAGTATTCCTCAGTCTTTAATAATATCTCAATTTGTGTGAACAGTTAAATAGTTAAATATCTCTAAGAATTGTGTTCTTGAATTTATTAGAGAGGAAAAACAAGTGACCCATGGGTCATGACGCTCAGCTGACTGGGAAGAGATTTGCCAAAGGAAATTTTATCATCTGAATGGTAGTATATACCCATTCAACTGAAGCATCAAACAGATTAACCAACAGGCCAAGATTGTGACTGTATTTATATATCTCAAAAATAGAGAAAAAATGCATAAACTTTAAAAAAAATACAGGTGGTTCCACCAGGCTGCAGAAACTAATAAAACACGTAATGGTCAATATCCATGCAAAGAATCATGGTGAACTCTGCATTAGTTTTTCAGATACTTCAGCTTTTGAATCAAATTTTCCATTATTCTGAGGGATACTTCGGAGTCCTATAGCTTGATGGATATGGGTAACAGAGACCTAATTTCAGGTTTCCACAGACACTTTTCATGGGCCTCCTTGCATGACAAGAATGAAGATTCTAAGTCCTGTTGTTACAATTTGTGCCACATTAACAGATGACAGCATCCTTAAAGGTCTCAAAAATAGAGAAAAAAAATCGTAAAAAAACCTGAACAAATACAGGTGGTGCCACCAGTCCATAACCATGGAGACTTTTCATGGGTCTCCCAGCGTGTCAAGAATGAAGATTCTAGGTCCAGTTGTAATAATTTGTGCCCTGTTAACAGATGTTCATATCTTTATAGGTCTCAAAAATAGAGAAAAAAAATTTGTAAAAAAAACCCGAACAAATACAGGTGGTGCCACCAGTCTGCAGAAACTGATGAAACACTCCATGATCAATATCGATACAGACAATTATGGTGATCGCTGCATTAGTTGTTCAGATACTTCAGCTTTTGTATCAATTTTTCCAAAATTCTGAGCTGTACTTTGGAGTACCATAGCTAAAAGGATTTGGGTAACAGAGACCTTATTTCAGGTTTCCATGTAGACTTTTCATGGGTCTCCCGGTGTATCAAGAATGAAGATTCTAGGTCCAGTCATTACGATTTGTACCCTGTTGACAGATAACTACATCCTTAAAGGTCTCAAAAATAGAGAAAAAAAATTTTTTTTAATTTGAAAAAATACAGGTGGCTTCACCAGTCTGCAGGAACTGATGGAACACCTCTTGATTAATATATATGCAAAAAAATCATGACCATCAGTTTTGTAGTTATTGAGATGTTGCAGTTTGTTTTTATCAAATTTTCCATTATTCTGGGGGGTAATTGGGAGCCCCACAGCTCAAGGGATATGGGTAACAGAGACCTTATTTCAGGTTTCCATGAAGACTATTAATGGTCTTTCACTGTGTCAGGAATGAAGATTCTAGGTCCAGTCTTTACAATTTGTGCCCTGTTGACAGATATTCACATTTTTATAGGTCTCAAAAATAGCGAAAACAATTCGTAAAAAATTGAAAAATACAGGTGGCGCCACCAGTCTGTAGGATGAGATGAAACTTCTCATGATCAATATGTATGCAAAAAATAATGACCACCAGTGATGTAGTTAATGAGATATTGAAGTTTTTGTATGAAATTTTTTAGTATTCGGGGGGGGGGGGGGGGGGTACTTTGGGGCCCCATAGCTTGAAAGATATGGGTAACAGAGACCACTTATTTCTGGTTTCCATGGAAACTTTTCATAGGTCTCTCAGTGTGTCAAGAATGAAGATTCTTGTTCCAGTCTTTACGATTTGTGCCCTGGTAACAGATGTTCACATTTTTAAAGGTCTCAAAAATAAAGAAAAAATTTCGTAAAAAATCGAAAAATACAGGTGGCGCCACCAGTCTGCGAACACTGATGAAACATCTCATGATCAATATGTATGCAAAAATTCATGACCATCAGTGATGTAGTTAATGCGATATTGAAGTTTTTGTATGAAATTTTTGGATATTCTGGGGGGTAATTGAGGCCCCATAGCTCGAATGATATAGGTAACAGAGACCTAATTTCTGGTTTCCAAGGAGATTTTTCATGGACCTCTCAGAATGTAAAGTTACAAGATTCTAGGTCCAGGGGTTACGATTTGTGCCAGGTTAACGGACAGACGGACGGACCGACAGGCGGACGGGCGACGGACAAAGACTGATCGCTATAGCTCAGATGACTTACAGTCAGCTGAGCCAAAAAAGCAACAAAGTACACTGCTACCACTCTACTTTTTTGGGAAAAAATATTAAAATCTTATAAACAAGCAAATTCATGGAATTAATGTCCACCGCTTTGGGCTCTTGTTTTCTTTCATGCTTGATAAGCAACCAAAATTATGACAAGTGGAGAAAATCTTGAGAGCACATGAAGAACATACCCACTATGACATGTGGAGACATCTGCTGGCGAACATAAAAACTAAAATACATTGAGAAATAGGACCAAAATCTACTATGACATGTGATGACATCCGCATCCGCAGAGTGGGGGACAAAAATGTATCAAACTGTCTGGAGAAAGAATGAAAAAAGTATAAATCATTGCCAAACTGCAAAACTTTTGTACAATTTTCCTTCATGTGATACTTCTCAACTTGCTTCAGGTTTGAAATTTGCAGTTGTGTGGCAAGTTTTATCAGGACTCGTCAGCATTTCATACATTCATTGATTTTGTTAAACATTGGCAACATCACAAATAGAAATAATATCAAATAAAATGCCACTTTAATAATTTTCTTGACAGAGTATGTCTACTGCACTCAAAATTTCATTTACAGAGCCTTAAATTACCACCTGACCATGATAATTTGAGAAAAAAGTATTTTAAATAAACCCCTGAAAAAAAAGTATGAAAGAAGTATAAAAAGGGAGTCTTTCTTCAAAAAGGTATTTTACTTTAAAAAAAGTATATAGTGGCAGCACTGAAAGTAATGTATTTCCACCTAAAAAAAGTGATAAAACAGTAGTGGCCAGTGACTGAAGCATGATTAACATTAAATGAAACTTATGACATTATTGGGTGTGTGTGTGTGTGTTTAGGGGAAGGGGGTGCCTGCCACACACCCAGCACCCTCAAGTATGAAATGTAGTAAAAAGTTTGAATGGGGAGCAAGATCACATAGAAAGCAAAAATGCCATTCACCAAGTGCTGGTCTAGCCCCCAAAAAATGGCTTTTTATAACAAATAAAACATATTACTGATTTTATAACATGAAAGAGTTCTTCACTTAGCTGATCTATTAATAAACCTACTGATGCACCTACCATTGAGGACAGCGACCCCTACTCGGCTACGTAGTGTGTTCATTGGAGGAACTGCATGCCATCGCCCAACAACAGGATCAAAACACTCTGCCGTACTCAAAGAATCACCTGTGTAATAGAAATGTAACAGTTTAATGCCTTTCCATGCAGTACTGCCTTTAAGTGGCATTTTCATATTTCCAAATGTAATTACATTCAACTAAAACTTAATTATCAACTAAAATCAACTAAAATTTAATTCAAAGATACATTTACATTTTTCATTATATATTTAAAGATTTTTTTATGTATTATTATATATTTATATTT
This sequence comes from Sipunculus nudus, assembly GCA_026874595.1. Taxonomy (NCBI): domain Eukaryota; kingdom Metazoa; phylum Annelida; class Sipuncula; order Golfingiida; family Sipunculidae; genus Sipunculus; species Sipunculus nudus. The sequence goes on from CM049317.1 coordinate 23,544,062, forward strand.
ATCATTATCATTGTATATTTATAAATATAAATTTATCATTTGGCAAAAAAAAAGTTGGGTTCTCATTCACTTTTTTTTTCAGAGATCAGTGAGCGAGGGTGATTTTTATTTTTTACTTTTTTTATATGGTTTGATAAAAATGTCATATGATCAAGGAAAAGCATGATTAAGACATATTTGTTTTGCTAAACAGGTAAAAGCACTAGATAACAAAGGAAATCTTATCACAATTGTATTATTTCATCTTCTTGAAAGAAATGTCTGAGTTGCTGGAGCTCAAAGTTGGTAAGTCTCTATTGAAAATAAAGATAACAAGGCCTACAGGCCTAATGCGAACCTGTGCAAAGCTTGGGAGTATGAATGGAGGTTTATTTTTAAAATTTAATATTGATCCTTTTAAGTCCTGCATATCTACCTTAGTCATTATGATTTCAGCAAAATGGACATTTCGGACCTGCAAGTTTCAGACTAGGATATTTTAAAACTAGAATATGGGTAGTCGACAAGCGACTATGTGTATCTGCAGAAATCAGAGTGGGACACGTGAAGTGAGGCATGGATTAAGTGGCAAGGGGTATAGAGTGAGGTGTGTTTCATATTAGCATGGATGTCTGCAGCGTAAACATGAATGTAGGTGGTGCCCCCTGTCCTAAAATCGAGAAAATTGTCCAGGATGTACAAACCTGCAAAATTTCAGGTGGATACGTCAAACCAAAGCTGAGATATGAGTGATTTTATCCCAAGGCAGATGAACAGATGGACGGTGTTCATAAGTGGTGGCAGGTTGCGTCACCAGTTTTGCTTATGATGAAGAGCTATGTGAGATCTATACACATGCAAAATTTTGGCCCAATCGGTTCCCGAGATATGAGCTTGGATGTCTGCAGAGTAAACCTGAATGTAGGTGGCGCCACCTGTCATGAATTGAGAAAGCTGTCCAGGATGTATGAACCTGCAAAATTTCAGGTTGACAAGTCAAACCACTGCTGATATATGAGTGATTTTATCCCAAGGCAGATAAACAGATGGACGCTGTGCATAAGTGGTTGCAGGTGGCACCACCAGTTTTGCCTATGATGAAGAGCTATGTGAGATCTATACACATGCAAAATTTTGGCCCAATCGGTCAAACAGTTCCTGAGATATGAGCTTGAATGTCTGCAGAGTAAACCTGAATGTAGGTGGCGCCACATGTCATAAAATCGAGAAAGCTGTCCTGGTTGTATAAACCTGCAAAATTTCAGGTGGATAAGTCAAACAACTGCTGAGATGTGAGTGATATTATCCCAAGGCAGATGAACTGATGGACGCTGTGCAAAAATGGTTGCAGGTGGCGCCACCATTTTTAGTGTTTGTTATAAAGCTATCAAAGGGCTACATTTGAGCAAAATTTTTAGCCTGATCGGTCAAACAGTTCCCAAGATATGCGGGTTTATGTGTGGAAACAGACACACAAATGGACACTGGGCAGCGAGGAAAGGTCAGAGTTCAACCAAAAATGAGGGCGCAGCAGTTCACATGTGACCTGATGATAAACCCAATTCTATTAAAATGCAAACCAAGTTTTTTCAAACAGCTGAAAGATATAGTTCCAATAATCCGGGAATTCTGCATCTAAACATTGTGTCTAAACGTCTAGACGCTGAGTCTAGACACATTGTCTAGACACTCCCCCAGAGCCAGGTCAGTTGCTATGGTGATGTCTGGACCCCACCTGTTTGTACTGAGTGACCTCTTGACTTGGCTGCTGAAAGTCAACATGTTGTCAAATCTGTTTTCAAATACAGAAAGCCTTTTTCAATTGGCTACAATGTTTTTTTAAAACTGTATTTACCCAATCTATTCTTATAAAACTGGCAGAACCCTACCATAGAATAATTCTTGTAAAGTTTAAACCAATCAGCTTAACAGTTTCATCATAAATCAGTGTATAAGCTAGAAGAGTTTAAAATTACATTTTTTCTTGTAAAAAAACACATCAATGTAGGTGGTGCCACCAATACCTCAAAATCAGATATGACATATGTGACAAACATTGGCATAAAATTTGGTGATTATAGCTCTAGCCGTTTCTGAGATATTAATTTTAGTGTGCTTTTTTGGACAGATGACTAAGTTCAACCTCCTGTAACTCGGCCAAAAATCTCCAAACTGATACCATTTGAACAAACTTGAGAGAAATTGTTCCAGGGATCATTTCTGTGAAATATTGGACAATTTGGCTGGACAGTTTCAGAGAAGAAGATTTTTAAAGGTTTTTAAGCTTTTTCTCTATGAAATCTAAATTAATGCAGATACCCAATAATAAGCTCCAGGGCACCAAGTTTCACATGTGACTAATTCTTACATTTAATTTGGAGCAGCTAGCTTCGACGGTTTCTGACTTACAGCCATGGATGGCGGAAAGCCAGCCCTGGACGGTGGACAGCGGAGGGCTGACAATGGACGGACGACGCTGCGCCATTGATAATGCTGGGAGGGGGTGGGGGGGAGGGGGTGTTAAAATTTATGCACGCAGTGCCTGAGAGCCATACTGTTTTTTTTTTGGCCTTACCATTGTATTAATATATTTATATCTACCATTAGGCTTCAAACAGATATGAATATAGATTTACGAGCTGCCTTGTGGTAAGTCAGTTAAACCCTAGGACAATCTGAGAAGGCATCACTAAGAAATTTCATTTCACGTCATACTTTTCCTTAAATTAAGAGGGAGAAATACCAAAATAGTGACAGAAAAAATACAAGGGTGTGAGAGCTTTGGTGAGAGTTTAAAAGTTAAGTTTTTTTTAGAGAAAATCATTATCATAATTATTATTATCATTATTATACTATTATTATTGTATTACTTGTTTAATCATTATTATAATTGTTGAAATTATTAATTTAAATATTATTGTTATTATTATTGTTATTGTATTGTTATTAATGTTTTCATTATTATTAACCCTGCACGAAGCAAGGTTAATGTGTATATCTGCAAAATATCTGGAGATGGCCACGTGACGTTTCACTGAAAGATGGTTGTTACTGAATGTTTAGCATGGTCATGGATGCACAATTAGCAGGATCATCTGTTTATATTAATGTCCTATGCTACAGCGCAGTATCCTTGAGCACAATCTTCCCGAGTAAGTGATGTGAGTGAAAATGTCAAAGACACATGCTGGTGACAATACCTGAACGTTTCCCTAATAAGGCCTATCAAGAACATGAACGTCATTGTGTAACTGATATTTTAAAAGCCAAATCTTATTTTAGGGCAGATAGGGTGAAATATTGATAATTAACCTGTGCGAAGTTTTGTTTCGATCATGGGGGTGCATGTGTCAGTAAGACACCAGAAAAATGGTATCATGGATGCTATTGAAATTTATCATATATGTTGGTAATGGGAAATCTCAATTAAGTACAATTAAGGTTTATATCAAAGTGTAAATAATCCTGGAATGAGTGTTTTATGGGTTTTTATAGCACATATGTTTACGCTTAGATGCAGCATGTGAAGATATGGCCATCTTAGGATTGCAAGTCATAATGTCACAAAGGACAATGACATCACTCCACGTGCCATATCCCTGAAAGGTGTCAGGAAACCAACGTACTACATGGTGGACCATGGTTGTTGTTTGTTGTGTTTATAGTCATGGATGGCAATACCATGATGCCTGGGCTTCTTCCAAAATATTCTAAATTTAAAAATTCCCAGGAATCACACAGGTTTAATTAACCTTCCAGAGCACCGACATTGCACTTTTTATTGTATGATTAGTATCATTATTATTGGAATTATTATTATTTTTATTGTCAATATTATTATCATCATTATTATTTAATTACCATTAATATTTTCATCCATATATTGCTTGTGGATAATGTATTGTTCATACACCTGTTGCTATGCTTTTATTTATTACCTGTTGGAGTGAGTCCGCCAACTGCATAGATGATACCGATCACGTCCTTGCATGACCGGGGTCGCGTTTTAAACGTCTGGAACTGTGTGCGTCGCTCTGGCATTAGGTGGTAGTCCCGTGCTTCATCTAACAAGTCTCTGTGTTAATATACATAAAATACAGCATATCAAATAAGTACTGAAACACAAACCCTGCACTCTATGATGTTAATATGTACAATAAAATCAACAAGCATCACCCATCTTCCTAAGAGCAAGGTCTCAAGCTCGGCAGAGACCTTGCTTCATCCAGCCTCCTGATGTCATACCTGTCACTAAGTAAGCTCCTGACTCAGTGGTTATATACAGCAGTTGTTCTAGATTTTCCATTGTTTTAAAGTGGCCCAATCACCTATAAAGCATGTTGAGTTGCTTCTTCCCTTTAAAATAAAACTGTACCTGCCAAAATATTGCCCTGAAAGCGTATGCTTTCTCCTGTAAACGAATGTTAAAAACAGTGCACCAGGCGCGATGACAGATGTAAACATAAACACAGAGCATGGGGCCGTGTGCATTGTTGAGCCAAATTGTGTGTCAATCAGAAGATGCCATGACTGACTTGGCCCAAAACTGTAATACATGTTCCTGCTGGCTGAAAACCGCATTTTGCCCCTCTTAATCGGACCTCCTGTCACTCGGCCTTGTTATGGTAAACAGACTGTGTTTACCAACAAGGAGAGCCATAACAGTGTTAAACAGCCGTATGCAAAGAAATGAGACTGTGTGCCAGGATGGTTTAGCTTGGAATCATTTGCATAAAGTGAAACTGAACTTATAGTGTGAAAGAATAGGCATAATATTGCTCCTGATTATGTCTCTTTAACCGCTGCTTTGTATAGCACGGTACCCCAGGTTACACCAGCTGGGTAGGCACAAAGCAAAGAATTGTTATCAGACCAATGCTAGCACAGTCTCACATTGTGCATCCAGCTCCAAATTTTAAACGTGTCACCCACTCTCATTGATCTGATAACACCGCTTCAGACACAGGGCAGTGAATCCGTTCTCAAATATCAATATTTTTTTTTATTTTGTTAAATGCCTTTTTTGTAGTAATAATTAATATTTCTGTTAAAAATTCATATATCCAAATGAGCTGGGATTAATGACAGGCTTAAAGTGAAAGCCACTGCTGTATCTATGACCTTTAGAGGAAAATGTTTGAGTTCATTCACTATATTTAAAATAATATAAAAATATAATACTGAAAATGCTGCAATAAGTAATACTGCAATACGCTACCACATATCGCAATATATTGCAATAAAAATTTGTATGCGATACCAGCCCTAGCTAAAAAGCAAGCTGTTTGTGTACCTGCAGTGTAATGAGGTCTTGATAAGGTCTTCAGTGGCCACCCTGTCTGACAGATACTGTGGGGTTAGTAACGGTAAGCGGACTTTAGCCAGGAGGTCTGCGAGATGGATGCTTCGTTCATCCGGATCTTTCTTCATCCAGGTCATGAGAGCTTCAAACACCTTTATAAGCATACAATACTGTTTTGATCAATATTCTCACAAAATGAGAAACACATATTTTTTTAAAAATTAAGTAGGAGAATTATTAAAATAGTGAGAGCAAAAGAGTGCAAGAGGTGAGCTTGGGGAAAGTTTAAAGATTTCCCTCAGAGAAAATGAATTTTGCTTGTGTACCTGTATAAACACTAAGTTTCATTGTCAGAGAGTCTCTTGCTATATCAGATTTATTATTATTACTGTATTATTATAATTGTTTAATTATAATTATTATTCTTTTATTATCATTATCATTGTATTATTTATATTATTATTGCCAACATGATTATTTTATTGTTAATATCATTACTATTATAGTCATTATTATCATTATTATTATGATAATAAATATTACTGTTTTCAGCCATATATTGCATGGTGGATAACGCATTGTTCCTACACCTGTTGATGTGCTTTACTTCTGTGCCTATTGGAGTGAGTCCGCCTACTGCATAGATGATTATACCCATCACGTCAATTTTCCCTTGTATATATATTAAAAAATGTATATAAGCTTACTCTCCTAAAGTGTATTTCTAAACCACTGATTAAATTGATTTCCAAATGAATAGCCAATCAGATGCATTTTGGCTTGTTTCTCGGGAATGATGCTGCACCTATGATGTCTTAGATGGTGCTGAAAAGCTTCTTTAACGGGGCCCAATTACCTATAAAGCATGCTGAGTTAAAACAAAAAATTGCTTCTTCCCTTTAAAATAAATCTGTACCTGCCAAAATACTGCCTTTAAACCATTTGGTTACTCCTGTAAATGAGTGTTAAAAACAGTGAACTGGGCGCGATTGCAGGTGTCAACATAAACACAGTGCGTTGGGCCATGTGCAGCACAGAGCAATAACACATGCCAATCAGGAGATGCCCTGACTGACTTGGCTAAAAAATATAATATGTTCCCGCTGGCTCATTCACCATGTGTTGTCCCTCTTAATCGGACCTCTGGTCACGCAGCCTTGTTATAGTAAACAGCTTGTGTTTACCAACACGCTGGACTATAACAAGGTGTTACATAGTAGTATGTGAGGAAATGAGACTGGAATGCTGGAATGGTTTTGCCGGGAAACTTTTGTATAAAGCAAAAATGAACTGATAGTGTGAAAGAATAGGCATAATATTGCTCCTGATTATGTCCCTTTAATGTCTGACATAGGTTTCCAGTGTATAATCAGATATAATGTCGATTGCAGGGACTGCTGATGATACCAATATGATATTTGACTTTGTATTATGAAGTTTCATTTAGAAGTGTGCCGATAAATCAATTATATCAATGACTGGTTGTTTTTCTTTCATAATTGAATACATTGGTAGCATAATAAATAAAAAACAATTATGAAATTACATGCAAAGAAATCATATGAACCAGAAAAAAAATATTCTAATCCAGTCAGAAAAAAAAAGGATAAAAAAGTAGTGAGGAGTGAAAATTTTTTTCACGGTCGGCAACTGCCAAGAGTAAGTGCTCTGCAGGCATAATGGGACACTATTGCTCCACAGTCATGTTTCACTCACAAACGAGTGCACCTATTGGGGGTTCTTCAGTGTTATGACCTTGCTATGGGGAAGGATTACACACCCAGGACCCAAGCATGGATAAAGCCCAAAATCCAACTTTTTTCTAGATAATATGATTTCTTTGCATGTGCAAACAAACTGCATGTGTTCGGAAAAATTTTCGCAAGGTTAAATATTTGTGATTTTCACTTCTTCAGTGTTTCGTGAGGGTTTCATTTTCGCAATTTTACATACAGTCACTAACACAATGTACATAACAATTAATATATATATCAGTATTATGTAAGCAAGATCTTTAACAATTGCACGCAAAGCTAAAGGAACATCAAGGGTTGAAATTCTTCAAGCAATAGAGGCAGATATACATTAGTAATGGTATTATTTCAATTATCTATATTTGAATCACAGGTATCATAAAATCTATGCTAACACTGATACAGGCACAGTATTGGCATCTTATTACGGATGATTTTATTTTCATGAAAATTTCTCCTTTGCCAATATCCCAAATTTGAAACCCTCGCAAACTAAAAGGCAACAACAGTTATCATTTTTAATCATTTGTGCAAGGTTCAACCAATATTAATCAATTATGAAAGAAAGTCATCAATATAAAGGATTAATTGGCACACCACTGATATTCTGTTGACTGTTCTGTTATGCTGATAGTCTGTTGAAGATCTTTTGTGTCAGTGAAAGCTCATACCTGTTCCTCACTGGTCACATATAAATCATCCCGGCCAATTAAATCTGAGATCTCCTGATAGGTCAGGTGGACAAATTCCTCTGTTTTTGACACCGTCACAAAGTGATGTTGTATGTATTTGTTGGCGGCCTCGATCAACACTGGGCACATGAACTGCTCCGCAAATGACCGAACGCTCAAAACATCTTTGGGATGTAGCCTGGAACACAAGTAAATTGAAACTTATATTAACAGACATTATTTTGTATCAGGACACATGAATTGCTCCACTAATGATCAAATGCTTAAAATTTTTGTTTAGAATGTAGCCTGGGTGAAAAGTAAATAAAAATAATATCATCTGAAATTAATTGTTGAAATTCACAGTTTGAATACATGAAGCCTATAATTAAATTCTGCTAGTTTGCAAAGCATCACACATCTCATTTGGTGATTGAAAACATAATGCCCTTTTATTGCTTAAATTAAAACAACAAAAGCACCGCAAACAGTGCATAATATGCATATCTTGTTACCTCTGACCTAATTAAATATGCATAATTTTTGCTGTGAATGTAATACATGTGAGAAACAGTACTGGTTAATATTCATATTGAGTTTCAAGAAAATAAGATTTTGGTAAATCACCACAGTGCCACCAAAATCTAGTGACCTCTGACCTCATTAAATATACATGGAATTTTGTGGAAATAGAACTTAGGGATGTTATTATACTGATTAATATTTCTCTTGAGTTCTATCAAAATCCATCACATTCCTGGTAAGTAAAGTAATACGATGACACCATAAAGTAGCCTAGTGACCTCTGACTTTATTAAATAAGCGTGGATTTTGCCTAAAAACGAATTCAGGAGTGAAAATTATTATTTATTGGCAAGTAGATATGGTTAGTTTCGTGAAAATCCATCTAAGCCCTTGAAAATTATCCCAGCCAAACTAAAGTTAATGGATGGACTAACCGACAGGCGTACAGACCATGGGTTTACCATTACATGTCCCATCATACATATAGGTGTATAAAAACGGGAAAAAACACCCTCTTTTTCCTTAATTCAAAACAAAAAAATCCTCTTGAGTGGCCTTACCTATTTTTCATGAAGTCTATACATGCATCCTTGACCACCTTCATATGCAGGAAACTCGCTCCGACCAGCAGAGACTGAACATTGGTGGAGTCTATTTGTATCCGACCATTGTATGCAAAATTCACCAGTGCCTCCAGTGCTCTGCAAGTGACAAACTTGAGAGGTGACTCACATGGACTTTTTCATGTTCTTGATAAATTGTACACTGAAAAAAGGCAATTATGATATAAATTTATGTAAACTGAATTTAACAAGGTGAGTCTTAGTTTGATCCAGTATAATCTGGATAAAACTTGAGTAAGCAAGATTAAACCCAGTTTTACCCATTGTTCTGGATTAAACAGGTTTAATCTTGATAAAACCAAACCCTGCAGTACTAGGTGAAAAACAGAGGAACTCTACTTGTATGGTTGATTAAGCTGACACTATGAGAGGCTTTTCAGTAAAATTTTATGAACCTGCTTGTTGGGTATCATGTTAATCCTAACTCTGGAGAACAAGTGACCCATGGGTCATGACGCTCAGCTGACTGGGAAGAGATTCGTAAAAGGAAATTTGATCATCTGAATGGTAGAATATACCCATTCAACTGAAGCATCAAACAGATTAACCAACAGGCCAAGATTGTGACTGTATTTATATATCTCAAAAATAGAGAAAAAATGCAAAAACTTTTTAAAACAAGGGACCTATGGGTCACTGTGCTCAGCTGACATTAACCTTGAAGGTAAAAATCTAAAATAATATCTAATGGAGATAAAGTGTAAGAGGAAGAGGTAATAAAGGCCATGGTTGGTTTATATGATTGGTTTGTATTGATGAGCAAGAAATTGTTGCAAAAAATATTTTGTGACCTGGCCATGTGTTTCCTAATGTTGAAACTAAAGCATGTGAGCAGTTTGTGAACAAATGATCTGTACTATTACCATGATCATTAGTTGGTTTTTCGATTAACTGTTGACATTTCAGTAGTTTACACATTTGTTCAATTGCATCTATTTTTTGTATAAAATATATTATTAAATATATGTATTTTTTTATGAAATGTATACAGTTGATATATAGCTAATTAACAACATAAAACAGGACAAACAAAGCCTGATCTCAAATTCTGCTGAGGCAGGAAAATAATGAACAAATGTTTGTATTAAATCCTGATTTTTTTATCATATCAATTATTTTCTAATTTAAGTTTATATTTCTATACATTTCCAATTTAACATATATATCTGAATATAAAAGTTGATTCATAATTCTCAATTGCATCATCATAAATCTCAATCTTGTCAGATAACACCACATCATGCATACAAATGTTTATTTATTTTTTACCACAAAAATACATCTTTTAAATCTGCAAAACAATAAATATATAAAAATAATACTTGATTTAGATTTCACAATTTCTAATTGGGTCTTTATTTATCCATAATATGCTTCATATTTTATAATAATTTAAGCATACTGATGGGTTATATTTGTTAAAATCATTTAATAGAAAATTGATTTCTTTAAAAATGCTACATTACACAACATTGCATCTTCTGGATTACACCTTGAATTATTTTTTCAAGGAAAGTTTTTGCATATCGGAGTGGAAACTGCATTACAATTAAGGAAATACAGTGAAAACAATAACAATTACTGCAAAACACTTGGTGGGTTGGGTGAGGGGGGGTGATGATATGAGAATAACTCCCCCAGTGACTGTAACAAATCAGAAACCCTGGCATAGCTGACTTCCAGTGACCTGGAGTGGGACCCTGCATCTGTAATCAAAGCAAGTGACTACAGAAAAAAAATCAATAACTAGCTTAATTTTCAAGCTTTTATTTTCAAATTTCAGATTTAGACAAACTAAATATTTATGTTTACATGCTGTGAAAATTAAATCAATGGTGCTTACAGGAAAAAAACGTGCCATGGTCAAAGTTGGGCAAAATTTAAGGTACTGATTTTTTTTTTTATGCTAATAACTTAAAAAATTTACAAAATTCAATCTAATTTTGGGTAAACAATTGAATCTTAATTAAACATAGTTATATACTTGAGAAAATAGACTCTAGTTTCAAAATTTTTCATGTTAAGTGAGTTATTATTTTTCCTGATTTTTTACAAAGTCCATTATGTTTGGGCCCATAACTTAAAGAAATTATACTTTACAGACTTAATTTCTAGGATGTACATAGGAACTATATAGAGGAATATTTATGGTAAATATGAGGAAAAACAGATGAGTGGTTTTGATATTAGGTAGTCCTGAAGTGTGAAAATAGGATTTTAATAAAAAAATTGAGGTTTTTCCTTAATTTCTCAAAGGAACGAAGTCGCAAAGACCCAGTTTTCGGTTTGGTAGGAGATCTTGGGGACATCTAACATTATGCTGAATTTTGGATTCCTAGGTCTTACGGTTTCAAAACGTGCCACATCTACAGACGGACGGACGACGGACAATGGACCACGACTATAGCTCAGATGACTTATAGTCAGCTGAGCTAAAAATACACGTGGCTCCACCAGTCTGCAGAAACTAATAAAAATAATGGTCAATATCCATGCAAAGAATCATGGTGATCTTTGCATTAGTTGTTCAGATACTTTAGCTTTTGTATCATATTTTCCATTTTTCTGAGGGATACTTCAGAGTCCTATAGCTTGAAGGATATGGGTAACAGAGACCTAATTTTAGGTTTCCACAGATACTTTTCATGGGCCTCCTTGCATGACAAGAATGAAGATTCTAAATCCAGTTATTACGATTTGTACCCTGTTGACAGATAACCACATCTTTAAAGGTCTCAAAAACAGAAAAAATTGTTAATATTTGAAAAAAAAAGAGGTGGTGCACCCAGTCTGCAGAAACTGATGGAACACCTCATGATCAATATGTATGCCAAAAATCATGACCATCAGTGCTGCAGTTTTAGTATCAAATTTTTCATTATTCTGGGGGGTATTTTGGAGCCATATATCTTCAAGGATATGGGTAACAGAGACCTAAAAAAACCCCGAAAAAATACAGGTGGTGCCACCAGTCTGCAGAAACTGATGAAACACTCCATGATTAATATCCATGCAAACAATTATGGTGATCTCTGCATTAGTTGTTCAGATACTTCAGCTTTTGTATCAAATTTTCCATTATTCTGAGCTGTACTTTGGAGTGCCATAGCTCAAAGGATATGGGTAACAGAGACCTAATTTCTGGTATCCAAGGAGATTTTTCATTGACCTCTCAGAATGTCAAGTTACAAGATTCTAGGTCCAGCGGTTACGATTTGTGCCTGGTTAACTGACAGACAGACGGACAGACAGACGGACAATGGACAAAAAGTGATTGCTATAGCTCAGATGACTTACAGTCAGCTGAGCTAAAAAAAGGCAGGAAAGTAAACTCACTCTGTGTCAATGCCCTGCATTGTGATCTCATCTTGACGAGACTCCACCATGTCGTGGGTGAACATGGCATGGAAATATGGAACGCTGGCTGCCAGGACTATACGATGGGCACTGAACTTCTGCTCACCTATCTGAAATGAGAAATTCAAAACCTTGTTAAAGGGTTCGTACACATTACTGATTTCCCTGGAAAATGCTGAAAAACAGGTAGTTTGAATATGTGTCATGGACTTTGATGAAAGAGTCCTAGAAAACTGGTCAGTGTTGCATTTACAAACCCTGTCATATGAATCAAAAATGTGTGATCTGCCCACTCATTCTCCATATACCGTCATTCAATAAATGTTTAAGTTTAACCTTGCATATCTAGAAACTAGGCCGGTGAATTGTTAGGGCCCTTAGAATTGACTCAAAAATATAAATCTAGTTGGGTAAAGATTTACTAGCATTCGAAGCAATCATGAAATGGTTGAGATCTAAGAAATTATCCTTTCACCCAACCTCTTTGGACCACAGGTGGTCAATTGGCTAAATAATGCTGGGTGTGGCATGTCTGTGCGTCAGATTCAAATAATCTGGTTTACACAAACAGCAGCATCACAGGATCAGCTATGTCATGGTTCATACAAACGCACCTGAAAATGATAAAATGGCCGTTGAAAATTATGACGTATTATACTGAAACCACTTATCCTGTTGCCACACCAGGTTATAAAAATAACATTCAGGGCGAACTGCCATGACTAATATTTCAGATACAATGTTTACTAAGAGGATGTGAACTAAATACGACGAAAAAACACACATGTAATGGGTACAGCTGATTTTAAGGCAAAAAATTAGAGAATGCTTCTTACAGTTATTGATTCTTAAACTTTGATTCAATTCTTAAGTAGTAAAATAAATTTCAGACTTAAAAAAAAAAATAAAAGTAATATTACTTAAAATGGATGTTAGCAAATGCAAGCAAATATAAGAAAAATGTAGCTCTTCCTCTCTTTGCGGCTACCATATGTTTCCATGCAAGTTGAGTGGTCCACAAGCGAATGTTTACAGTAGATTTAGGACAAATATACGATAAATAGCTTCAACATCACAACTGCTCCATCAAATTTGAGAGCTCACAGAGGACTTCGAGATGGTAATCATGGTACAGGCAAAAAAAAAATATAATAACCAAATGAACTGATATAGAGGTTAATAACCAATATATTTTTTATTATAATATTTTGAGGGCTAAAAATTAATTCATCAATTCTTCAATGCATTGTTACACCAAGTGCTATTAGAAAACTTACCCAAATCTTTGTTTCAAGCCAAACTGTTGTTGAGTTAGCATGATCTTATATATACCTGACAGAGCTGGGGCCAGGATTGTGTATCTATACCTTGGTACACAATATAAGTACCTGTACCTGGCTGTCAGAAGTAGGAAATACTTGGTACCTGTACCTGGAACAAAAGTACCTGTACCTCATATAAGGTACTCCAGGTACATATTTTATACTGGAAATGGACACCAGACTTGAGTCAATTACATGTACAAAGCTGTCAACCCTGTCAGGGCAGTTACTCAGGCAGAGTTAATTACCAAGCATCAATCTCTGAGCAGATTGGGACTAGTTGCTGGTCTACCTCCAGCCTCTAAACAGGAAGTTCACTGTGGCATTATCAGCACAAGTAAAGGGCTACCAGCAAAGGATATGAACAATATTGCTCACATGCCCCTTATCGATAGTGGTCGGGTGAACACAGAACACTGGCGATGAGTAAATGAACAAGAGCCCGTGGGCCATGACGCTCAGCTTAATTTGACTGGGTGCTCATGTTTTTTTATTAATGTTATATATTGTCTGTGAGAATAGCCAATGGCTTAAGTTACAGTGTTGAAAAAATGGACAGAAAATAAAAATTTCAGGATTCAAAGGAGAACTGCCCAGCCCCCCCCCCCCCTGGATTTCACAATAGAGGGTTCCAAGAAAAATGGATACAATGTGTGCCCTGTCTGTCTGGGTGCTCAAAATCATGTTTCTGGTCCAAAGCTAGCAGAATATAGGTCACCATGCATGATCCAATTTCAGGTTTCTAAGGAGAACTGCCAAGGATTTCCCTGAATGTCATGTTAGAAGAGTCTAGGGCCAATAGATACAAGTTGTGCCTTGTCTTTCTGGGTGCGCAAAACCATTTTTCAGCCAATAGGTCACACAATATAGGTCACCATGTCCTAATTTCAGGTTCTCAAGGACACTTAACTAGGACCTCAGTGAATTTTATCTTTAACAAGGGACCCATGAGTCACGGCGCTCAGCTGAACATGATTGGACTTTAAATGTATCACCATTGTGATATTATATTGAGTAGATAAAGCTTAGAATATCATGGTCATGTTGGGCTTTTATAAAGGAATATAATGTAATATGTGGGTAAATGATATATGAAATAACCTGACTGATGGATTAATATCGAGAAAAATATAGTGGTTTATTTTTTATTTATTTGGGAGGGGTAAAAAAAAGCAATTTATTTGAGCAAATATGAATCCAATGACAGTATGCTTAGCAGTGGTATAATGATGATAAGGCTATTTGTTGAAGGATCTATAGTGTATGAAAAACTGCACGAGTTCAATTTGACAGATACAATGTTATGATTAACTAACCTGATGAGGGGATTTATGAATTTGTGACTGTATGACATAATATCTTGACAAGATCGGTCTTGACAAGGTGCATTATTTTGATGCCCCTCACGTCTACAAATTACACAATATTGACATAATTTCTGGCATGTACATAGGTACCTATGGACAAATGATTAACAGTACTGAACCACCTGGAAGGTTAAAATCTTAAAAATATGATGAAATGTAGATAATGTTTGAGAGGAAGAGGTAATCTGTGTCATATGATTGAAGAAAATGTTGAAAATAATATTTGAGACCTGACCATGCCTTTCCATTGGTTACCTTTTTGATGAGCTGTTGACAGTTCAACAGTTAACACATTTGTCTGATGAGATCCAATTTATTTGGTAAACCTTTATTATCAATTTTATTATATGTATACAGTTGCCATAACGTTCCCATTCCACAGGTGCATTGACTTGATGGGGGGGGGGGGGGGGGGCAGTTGTGTTATGATCAGAGTTACAACGCCTCTGTCTCTCTGTAGATATTTTCTTTAATTATTAAATTTTATGCTATAGCCATAGAAGTATTGTTCACAGTGCCAAGGAGCAAAGCCTCAGTGGGATGAAGAAGGGGATGGTGAGAGTTACAACACCCTTGCATATACATACAGGATATGAAATTTAATTCAACATTGCTTATAAAAAAAAAGTTTATTCATGAACATTAAATATTTAAAACAGACAGCAAGATGGAGAAACAAAGCAAATAATTTTTTCCCCATTCTACTGAGCCAAGAAAAAATTAACAATATTTGCATTTGTTCCTTTTTTTTCATTACATAATTTTAATCCAAGTTTCCGAATGTTACTATAAATTTACAGTATAACATACATGTTATTGTGAATACTTCAGTTGATTCACATTTCTAAATTGCATCAACATTTATAGCTAATGTATCTAGTTTATAGTAACTGTCAACAGAATGGGATGGAGGGAGGAAGGGAGGCAATTAGGGGGAGAGAGAGAGAGAGAGAGAGAGAGAGAGAGAGAGAGAAAGAGAGAAAGAAAGATGGAGAAAGAAAGAGAAAAAGCAGAGGGGAGAGAGAGAGAGAGAGAGAGAGACCTAGACTGCCAGAGAGAGAGAGAGAGAAAGAGAGGCTCTCTGGTAATTACTGCCTGACCCAGCCTGACCCAGACACTCACAGTGGCAGTAGGTCAGACCTGAAGGTGTTATGTAACTGCCCAGTACACTGCATTTATACTGATCTGATGTAAACAATGAAATCATGGTACCTGGAAACTTGAATGAAATCTACAGTTTCTGATCAATTGGTTTCAATTTTCAGATTTTAACAGATGAAATGTTAATGTGTACATGCTGTGAAAATTAAATCCACAGCACTAACAGGAAAAATTTGAATATTTATATTTTTTCAAATGGTATCAGGAAAAAAAAAGTATTCTCAGCTATAAAACTAATACATGTGTTAAAATTAATTCAAGGATCAAAACACCCAATATATTATACCAAGAGCAAACTGGAGTTGGAAATGTTTAATTTTATGAACTGAAATAAAGGACCAGCAATATAAATTTTGATTATTTAGCCAGTATCATGTAACAACTGATACAACCATGAGTAATAAGTCAAACAAATTAAAATCTTTAATGAGCACTTGTCTGAGTAATATTTTAAATTTTTGACATATTTATTTATTATTTTAAATTTGTAATAAATATAAACCAACAAGTTAAACACCTGGAAAAGACCTGGAAATTTAGATTAATTTAATATAATCAACTGCATCCTTGTCTATCATTATCTTGCTTCATATAATCCCTAATAGTAAACAACAATTTATTTTAATTATCTATTTTTCATTTTTATGGTTAAAATGAAAAATACCAAATGATGACTGCATGGTATAGTTTGAAATATAATTTTGGCCATCCATGGAAGATCCATAAATGATCAGTAATTGCAAGGTAATCCCCTGTAACTCATTAACTATAAATTCCTTTTCCATTTATTTTTTTAAGTTCTTATCATAAACCAAGAATTAAAAAAAGTTAATTGTTATGTTTATGGCCTAAACAAATACTAGTGGAGGGGGTTGGACAGTTAGATCCAGTTGAAGCCACCCAAGAGCTGGCTGGCTGCAGAGTGCCTCGCTTCAAGCATGCATAATTGGCCTGAAAGGTCAATGTGGGGACATAAAAGAGGGGCTTCAGTACAGCCAAGGTGTAATATGATCTCATAAAAACTTTCATAAAAGCTAGTTTTTGACCAATTCCTTTTATAACTTCAGAATTTAGAAGCTAAAATCCTTACGTGTGCAAGATATGAAAATTAAATCAACAGTGCTTACAGGGAAAAAACATGCCATGGCCAAAGTTGGGCAAAATTTAAGGTACTGGTTTTATATTTATGCTAATAACTTAAAAATTTGAAAAATTCAGATCTAATTTTTTGGAATACAATTGAATCTTGATCAAATAATGTTATATCCCTGGCAAAAAATCTCTACCTTCAGCAATTTTCATGTTAAGAGAGTAAATATATTTCTTGATTTTTTACAAAGTGCATTATGTTTGGGCCTAGAACTTAAAACAATTACACATTACTGACATCATTTCTGGCATATGCATAGCGAATGTATAGAAAAATATGTATAACATATATGATCAAAGTCAGATCAGTGGTTTTGATATTAGGCAATCTAAAGTGTAACAATGGATTTTAATGGAAAAATGAAGTTTTTTCTTAATATCTCGAAGGAATTAGGTCCTAGTGACCAAACTTTTACTATGGTAGAGGATTTGGGGGACATCTAACTGTATGCAAAATTTAAGGAACTTAGAGCTGAAGCTGGGGAGCTGAGCTCTAGTAAACTGCATAACACTAGCTTGTTGTAAACAATATGTGAAATGGTGCTTGAAAACGTGAATAAAATCTACAGTTTTTGATCAACTGGTTTCAATTTTTTTGTTTTAACAGTTGAAATGGTAACAAAAACATGCTTTGAAAATTAAATCCACAGCAGTTACAGGAAAAAAAACGTGCCATGGTCAAACTTGGGCAAAATTTAAGGTGCCAATTTTATATTTTTGCCAATATTTAAAAAAATTTAACAGATTTTGATCTAAATTTTGGTATACAATTAAATTTTGATTATTTAAAGTAGTATTACTGAAAAAAAGTTCCTACCTTTAACACTTTTGGTCTTAAGTGACCAAATATCTTTCCTCATTTTTTTACAAAGTCCATTATGTTTGGGCCCATAACTTTTTTAAATTAAATAATACTGACTAAATTTCTGGCATGTACATAAGAACCATATAGAGGAATATTTATGGCAAAAATGAAGAAAACCAGATGAGTGGTTTTGATATTAGGCAGTCCTGAAGTGTGAAAATAGATTTCTAATAAAAAATTGAGGTTTTTCCCTAATATCTCGAAGGAACGAAGTCATATTGACTCAATTTTTGGCATGGTAGGAGATTTTGGGACATCTAACTGTATGCCGAATTTCAGATTCGTAGGTCCAATGGTGTAGAAATGTGCCAGTCTTACGGACGGACATCCAGACGGACAGACAGACGGACGGACGGACAGACGGCGGACAATGTACCACGACTATAGCTCAGATGACTTATAGTCAGCTGAGCTAAAAATTCTATGCCCAATGATTACAATTTGTGCCCTGTCTGACTGTCTGGCTGCTTATATAACATCATTTCCTAAAGGTCACATAATATAGGTCATGGTGACCTAGTTTCAGTTTTTCCTAGGAAACTGGCCAAGGACGTCTCAGAATGTTACATTAGAAGATTCTAGGCCTAACTGATACAATGTGTGCGCTGACTGACTGTCTGGGTGCTTACTTGACTTCTTTTCCTAAAGGTCACAAAATATAGGTCATTGTGACCTAATTTCAGTTTTCCACAGACATTTGCCAAGGACGTCTCAGAATGTCTCATTAGAAGATTCTAGGCCTAACAAATACAATGTGTGCCCTGCCTGACTTTCTAGGTGCTCAAAATCCTTTTTTCGGCCTGTAGGTCACATAAGGTAGGTCACCATTACCTAAATTCAGGTTTCTGAGGAGATTTGCCTAGGACCTCCCAGGATGTTGCATTAGAAGATTCTAGGCCTAACAGATATGATTTGTGCCCATCTGATATTGAGGAGGCTCAAAATCAGGCTTTTGTCTCGTATATCACAAAATGTAGGTCACCATGACCTAATTTCAGGTTTCCAAGGAGATTTGCCTAGAGCCTCTCAGGAATTTGTATAAGAAGATTTTAGGCCTAACAGATACAATTTGTCACCATCTGATATTCAGGATGTTCACACAACATCTTCTTCTTTTAGGTGGCAGAATATAGGTCACAGTGACCTAATTTCAGGTTTCCAAGGACTTTTGCCCAGGAACTCCCTCAATGTCATGTTGGAGGATTCTAGGCCAAATGGATACTATTTGTGCCCCACCTGACTGTCTGGGTGCTCAATATCATGTTTCCGGCCTATAGGTCTCAAAATATAGGTCACCATACCCTTATTAAAGGTTTTCAAGGAGATTTGCCTAGGACCTCCCTTATTGTCATGTTGGAGGATTCTAGGCCTAATTGATACTATTTGTGCCCCATCTGACTCTCTGGGTGCTCAAAATCATGTTTCCGGCCTATAGGTCTCACAATATAGGTCACCATAACCTAATTAAAGGTTTTCAAAAAGATTTGCCTAGGGCCTTCCTACATGTCACATTGGAGGATTCTAGGCCTTTTTTATTCAATTTGTGCCCTGTCTGACTGTCTGGATGCTAAAAAACCTTGTATTCGGCCTGTAGGTCATAAAAATATAGGTCACCATGACCTAATTTCAGGTTTCCAAGGAGATTTGCCTAGAAACTCAAAGGATATTGTGTCAGAAGATTATGGGCCTCAAAATCATGTTTCCGGCCTATAGGTCTCACAATATAGGTCACCATAACCTAATTAAAGGTTTTTCAAAAAGATTTGCCTAGGGCCTTCCTACATGTCACATTGGAGGATTCTAGGCCTTTTTTATTCAATTTGTGCCCCATCTGACTCTCTGGGTGCTCAAAATCATGTTTCCGGCCTATAGGTCTCACAATATAGGTCACCATAACCTAATTAAAGGTTTTCAAAAAGATTTGCCTAGGGCCTTCCTACATGTCACATTGGAGGATTCTAGGCCTTTTTTATTCAATTTGTGCCCTGTCTGACTGTCTGGATACTAAAAAACCTTTCTATTCGGCCTGTAGGTCATAAAAATATAGGTCACCATGACCTAATTTCAGGTTTCCAAGGAGATTTGCCTAGAAACTCCGAGGATATTGTGTCAGAAGATTCTGGGCCTCACAGATACAATTTGTCCCCATCTGACATTCAGGGTGCTCATATGAAATCTTTTCCCTAAAGGTGACAGATTATAGGTCACAGTGACCTAATTTCAGGTTTCCAAAGACATTTTCCTAGGATCTGCCATAAATATCTTTTTAAGATTTCTATGCCTAATGGATACAATTTGTGCCTCGTCTGACTGTCTGGGAATTCATAATCATGTTTTCGACCCATAGGTCACAAAAAATAGGTCACCGTGACCAGGGAGATTTGCCTAGGACCTCCCTTGATGTACAGTAAGAAGTTTCTAAGTACGGTTACAATTTGTGCCTTGTTAACAGACGGATAGCCAAACAGGGGGACAACTGGACGGACGCCGGACAAAGGGTGACCGCTTTATATATATTCATATATATTCATAACATATATGACACTGAAGAAATTACTGAAATATAAGTTGCGGCCACAATGACCACATGCATTCACAAGGGATGTGTATTTAATTTTCCGGATTAAATGACTTATTAGGACACCACTTCTTAGACCTAGCATCTGTTTAAGCATCCCGTTTCCACAATTTGACATGATGGGACTTTTTATTGAGATTTAGCTTTGTCTCCAAATCACAAAAAGAGGGGAATTAATCTCCTACAGTGATGTTGACTGCCATGGTGTGGATTAGTCACTATTAACTATCTTTGTTTTCAACCCATATATATGCATGTCAAGCCCTGATAGGCCACCACGTTATTTTATTACATTCAATTATCCCTGACTTATGAGGGAAGTTGCAAGACAAATGTATTATCAGTATCTACTCACTACTCACAAGAAACTCAGAATATGCTCCATAACCACTAGTGGTACAAACTTATGAAATCATTGGTGTAACTGATTGCCAAACAATGTAGCTAATCAATACCCAAAATAACATCAATGGATCATCAAAGAGGTTCAAAGTGGTCTGGTACAAAACAAACACACAATAAACAGTGTGTCCACTGCATTAATCATATGACCTTACCAGTCAATGAAATGCAAATACCTGATTATGAAATACATTTAATGTAGGTGTATGCATTCAACTGAATAAGAATTAAAAGTTTTTATCATACTATTTGCTTTATATTACATGCAATGTGATGCTGCATTTTGGTGTATTTATTTTTTAAGTTAAAATCCAACCAAGTAACCTGTTTTTTTTAATTCAGCAACATTACGAGTCCTGAGACTAAGTTGTGGGTGTATAGTTTATATACAGAGCCACAGGCTTCTGCCTTCATTTATCTCTAACAGATGCAGCGCAGACAAATTGTAGATGCTGCACTTGTTCTGAGTACTTTTGATCTGTTGTTCCTGTACCCCTGTCCACCTGATTTTTCGCAATTATCTCTACATAAAACAAACTTGGCAAACAAAACTTGCACCATTGACATAAAGAGGCAAAAGAGTAATTTTTGGTAACTTACCTACTCACAATATAAATATTATTTACTTTACAGCCTCATTGACATGTCTCAAATATATCTGTGGTTCATGGCGTCCCTAATATGCAGCCATTGTTTTTTCTTCTTGGATATTGATATAAAGTAATGTGACGTAACAGTGAAGCGCGTGCATGCAAAGAATACAAGTCTCGCTGTAAGCAGAGTTCGGCAGCTCTTGATTATTGGTTCCGTGAATGTGGGTGCCTCTTTTGTAAGTCACGTCTATTATGACGTCATCACTTTCCCCTGATATGCCCATTTAACAGATTAGTGGCAAGTTGTCGCTAAAGAATAGACTAGTTACTCATAAAATGGTTTTAAATTGTTAACAGGGAAATTACATAAGGTAGGCTATTATTTCCATATTAGTTAATTAAAATACGGGTAGTCGACAAGCGACTACGTGTATCCGCCTAAATCAGAGTGGAACGGGTGAAGTGAGGCATGGATTGAGTGGCAAGGGGAAATAGAGTGTTGCATATTAGCATGGAAGTCTGCAGCCAAATTGTGTATGTAGGTTGCCCCCCCACCACAAAATCCAGAAAGCCGTCCAAGTTGTATACATATGCAAAATTTAAGGCAGATAAGTCAAACCACTACATGTATATGAGTGATTTTAGCCCGTGGCAGACAAACAGATGGACGCTGAGCAAAAATGGTTGCAGGTGACGCCACCAGTTTTGCGTATGATAAAGAGCTATGTGAGAACTATACACATGCAAAACTTTGGCCCAATCAGTCAAACGGTTCCCAAGATATGAGCTTGGATGTCTGCTGCATAAACTAGAATGCAGGTGGCGCCACCTGTCATAAAATCAAGAGAGCTGTCGGGGATGTATAAACCTGCAAAATTTTAGGCAGTGTGTCAAACCACTGCCGAGATATGAGTGATTTTATCCCATGGCAGACAAACAGACAGGAGCTGTGCAAAAATGGCTGCAGGTGGCGCCACCAGTTTTGCGTATGATTAAGAGCTATGTGAGATCTATACACATGCAAAATTTTGGCCCAATCGGTCAAACGGTTCCCGAGATATGAGCTTGGATGTCTGCAGCGTAAACGTGAATGTAGGTGGCGCCACCTGTCATAAAATCAGAAAAGCTATCCAGGATGTATACGCATGCCGAATTTCAGGTGAATTAGTCAAGTCACTGCAGAGATATGAGTGATTTTAACCCAAGGCAGACGAACAGATGGACACTGTGCAAACATGGTTGCAGGTGGCGCCACCATTTTTTGTGTATGTTATAAAGCTCTCCAAGGGCTACATTTGTGCAAAAAAATTTTCCTGATCAGTCAAACGGTTCCCGAGATATGTGGGTTTATGTGTGGAAACAGACGCACAAACGGACGCAGAGCGCAAAGGAAAGGTCAGAGGTCAAAACAAAATCGGGGCGCAGCAGTTCACATGTGACCCGAACATAATCCTGGGTTTCGTAAAATTCCGCCCAGCGGTTACGGAGGAGTTCTCCGGACACCTACGCGGCGGCGGCGTGCAGCTGAAAACATAGTATCCGCAAAACTCTGTTTTGGCAGATACAATTACACTTTTTCCTCTCTCTTCCCTAAGGTCAAACAGTTTTGGCGTTCTTTGATTCACAGATAAATAATTGCGAAAAAACCAGGTGGACAGGGGTACTGGAACGGACTATAGCTACTTGTCCTAGTCCTGAAGCCAACCACTGGTTATACACCCGTCCATTGGTTGTACAGCTGTCCACTGGTTGTACACCCATCCACTGGTTGTGCACCTGTTTCAGTCTAAGGGTGCATGTATTACCTTTTTTAGTTGGATGAGCCAGAAGGTTAGCTGTGACGACCAACGTAGTAATGCCGATTGCCATAAATTATCCCTGGCAGTCCTGGAGTCGCCGAAAAACCTTGTACCCTTGTATAAGACGCCCTCCCCCCACCCCTTTTGGCCAAAAATTTTTAGGAAAACATTTATTGCCTTACAGTTAAATACAGGCATGAATACGATATTATAAACACAACATACAGGACAAGAAAATAATATGAAATTAAAAACAGCGCCCGAAATGGGGGACGCAAAGCCTGCGCAATAATTCACAGAAGTATTGTGCCTCTGTGGGGTACGCGAGATTTCTACAGTCGTGCCAAACCTGCTATCACATATACCATCTGAAAATTACATAAAGTTATGAAAATAATGATGGTGATGATGGCCTTTAAATTGAAATCTGCTGTCAGTTTTGGTGGACAATATCTGAATACTGTACTTTCTGCAGTCTTTTGAATCTGGTCCTGGCCTTGTCTCGTCCCAAGACGCTTTATTCCGATTCGCTCTGCTCCTCTCCATCAACGTCTTGAGTTCGGCCCTACAGTTTAAACCGTGTATGGTTCCGAATAGGGGGACCCTTCGGAATTGTATAAGTGACCTTTTATCCGGTGACAACATAAAATAATAACCTGTTCGTTGACTTTAGGTATTGTATAAAACTTCTGAAAGGTTGTTGCACCACTGTAATGCTCAATTGCCTTACACATCCATAATTTTACAAGAGACCTAATGTTTACATGGATAAGAAGTCACCATGATTGTATGAATTATCCCACAGTCCTGTGCGACGAGATTTAGACTGGGACCCCGCTCCGATTTTATCCCTGTTTGAACAGGGAAAAGTGGGCGTTAATAGGGGATTTTGCAAGGTAACAGTCCATCAACGTCTGCTCACAACAAGTTCCTACAGTTTGGTATGTTTAAATCACGGCGGGATTACAAGGAACTTTGGGGATAATGTTTCATTAAAATATTAAGGTAAGAATGTGGTAATGTTACCAGAATGACTCATTTACCACCAAAGACACGATCGGATGTATTTTGATGTGTATATTTAGCACTTTTAGAGTTTTTTGGTTCCGTCTAGAATTTCACCATCACACGGCCACGGTGTACAGGTCAGGGCCACAACTGTGATCTTATCACAGTTGTGGATTCCGCAACAAGTCCTGGCCTCGACTGTGGTCTCCATTCTTTCACTTTCTCTAACGATAACATCATTTGAATGTACTTTGCCAAGAATTATTTCCTCTCCACATTACCTTCAGTGTCACGTCGCATAGCTTTCCCTGGCGCCTAATCTCCTCCATTTGAGGGAAGGCAGAATTTGGAAGATCTTTCTTATGGAAAACGACCACATCGTCCGCCATATTGATAGCTGTTTCGACACCACGTAAGCGGCCCGATGACAGCATAAGGCCGCTTCCAACCTGGAGCAATAAGCTGGTTCCTTTCCCCAAAAGTAAATTAGGAAACGTTAACCAGTCTACCTTGATAAATTACTAGTATTTTGTCCGTCAGGTGGCACAAGCATCGCTTAGGAAGTCTCTGACAGAGACACACGGTGGCGCCTGCGAGCTTACCTTCTGCAGCGACGTGGAGGAGGCCATGAAAAGCTTCATCAATAGCTAGCCTGTAAACAGTGACAGATTTGTGTCCTTCCATTATTTAAAACAATGGGCGTAAAACTTTTAAAACTAGAAATCTGCATTCTTAATAATGACAAAAGTCTATCTCATTCGTGCAGACGAGATAACTATAGTACATTTATGAATATTCCTTTATGACGTTCCATAATCCGGATTATATGAGAGCTCCACACCAAAATCTAATCGATTCTTCATTTGCCCATTCCCAATATGGCCTGAAAATTGATGTGATTCCGTTCACGATTGCGTGAGTTATGTTTTGAACAACACAAACACACAAACACATGAACGGGATGAAAACATTCCCTCCTGGCGGAGGCAATTAGGACTATAGCTGTAACGCGCGGGTCTTTCAGAATACAAACATAACAACGTGTAGACGTATATCATTTTACTGCACTGCTATTACACGCATGTCACTTCATAAAAGGTTAGGGTTATGATCATGATCATGGTGAATCTACAACAAATAAGATAATAACATAAATGTCGATGTATAATAATGACAAAATGATTTGTCAACTCATGAGCAACGTTCACATGCATTGAATTACCAATAAAGAATATATCATTATCATGAATAAATTGAAACTTGAAACTGGCTGAATAAACATTTATAAGAACCCATAAAACATTTAATTTTGTTCATATTCAAGTTGGATTTGTATCATAACCTTCCATAAACAAGTTATCTTAACACTGTATGAGACTCACTTCATAAATTATCAAAATGGCAACATTGTATTACTATAACCTGACAAATTCTCACAGATATCCTGTCAACATGACACAAAATTATAAACAGTTACAACATGAAAGTTTAACATCAAAGGAAGCAACGGCTTGACCTGATCTGACAGCCAAGAAAATACACTGGGCAAGATTACCGCCCCTAACACTATGTCCTGTTATATTTGAATAAACCATACTGAATTTAAATGACATGTATAAAAAATGAAATACTCACAGACTTGTGCGCTATTATTGACTTGACCCACACATTATGGTGACATGGAGTCTTTGACTAGGGTGACGTAACAGTGACTTAAAATCTTAACATATACACAACAGTAAGGTGACTTGAACTAACACTTGTTGCCAACTGACTCCCCCTTTGTCTCGGGGCATACCTAAAATACCCAGGCGGCCTGGGAACAGTAACACAACACGGGGCTATCGAGAGCATCCCTGTCCCACGAGTTGAGAACAGTGACAATTTTATATCCTTGACCCTGTGAAGCACTATACAAGCTGGTGAGCTGTCGGTACGGCTGGACACCAGCCACAGCATGATAAATTACCACCTGACTGGCTAGCTCAAACAATAAACAGCACATGAAGCCTGGTGCTCCGTCTGAATTAAGGAAATCTAAAATAACTGGTATAGCCTACACAAGATCACTGCATGAAGTAAATGTAATACATATAATAATGGTTTTCCAACAGAGGTCGCGAATTAATTGCTTAAAAATGACACTAAATTCAGATGACACATATGTACATTAAACAAGTGCCACAAACATGGCAAAACATATGGTTACACAAAAACTTATCTATCAATTCTAAAATTACAACAACCTGAGATATTACTGGCCCTCGTCAGGGCAGTAACAATAGCACTTCATGAACTAAGGATAGTGCGTATAGTATATTATACATTCATAAACTTTAAAAGTTTAAAAAAAGTATGTGACTAATAGAGACTTTTTATTAACGAAGCTATATATTATTTATAGATATGCTCCAGACTTAAATAGATTACAGTAAGTATCTTTTTTTCCGAACATAAGCTCATATCATTGATTTCCTTGAAATCGGTATCCCGATCGCAGCTATTTTACATGCAAAGATCCCCCCCCCCCCCAATATAAATAAATAAATTATGACTAATCAATTAAGCGCTTATCAATTATAATCAAATATGCTCCTTCATTTCAATCCTGTACACCGAGTCACTATTTTTTTATGTTTGCCCAAAAGTCGCAATTGATAAAGCTATTCGGTTTGACGCAGTTTTAGAAGGCTTCTGTTGGTATTTACTGCACTTTTCTATATTGTATTAATTTACATGCATGTATCTATTACATGCATGTAACCTTGACCACGATATGGGGGTCAGATATGTTGTAAAATGTAGACTGATCTTATATTTTAAATTAATTCTGTTCCTTCAAGAATGGGTAAGGTAGGTGCTTATTTAGCTTGTTGAAAATTAGGCTTTAAACCTTTAATCTTTTACCCTAAATACCAGTTTCCCTCATTAAATAATTTATAAAAAAAATTCGTAGCAAGAAAAAGGTAGACATTAGGGGATGGAATAGAAAAGCGCTACAGTTGTTATTATGAGGAAACGTATCCAAATACATGTATATTACTGGATCTGTGCTCTCAGCCATCTGTGACACTGATATTTATTACCATATATATATATATATATATATATATATATATATATATATATATATATATATATATCCCTTACTCAATATAACTCTGGTAAAACTCTGATATGTTGTATCAAAAACTACTTTTAGTTATAATAGATATAAAGAAACAGAATTACTGTAAACAATTATTGAAATGTAGGCCGAATTATATACAGTAATCATCTGTGATTATGATTCATATATTTTCAATGTAATTGATTACGATAACAATTACGCAAATCTGAAACAAACTGTAACTGATTACAGTTACATATAAAATGTAATCAACTGTAATCGATTACGATAACTGAGTACGATTATCCTAACCCTTGACAAGCCTTGAACAAGAGCCTTGATAATTCCAAGTTAAGCAGAATGGGTTATAATGATCTCAAATTTTTTAGAAGAGCTTTGTAAGCGAGGGAACGAAAAGTCCCCGGTTGGATTCTTGTCATAATTTGAGGATGAGGGCGCGGTCAACTCATAAACGTTATTCTGGCTTCTACTTGGAAAGCCGATGTAACGACCACCGGTCTCTCTTCAGGTTCGCAGATAGATTAAATCTCACCCTGAGACTGTCCTCGTAGTACATTTACTTTCATATCGTATTTCCTTGCACTTATCAAACCCTGGCTCCGCATAAATTTCGAAACTGCTCATGGGGCTGCCGTTTAGCGTGCTCACTTTAAACCCAGTATTGAACTCACATCTCGGAATGAGGGTTAGGTAAAACCTAATAACACGTGGTGTTGTTATGTTCAAGGAGCAGAACAGAAAATGTGATTGACTGTGACGTCACAGGAAAGATTTAGAAATGGCAAGCAAATTAAGTATGTTTTTTTTTTTTATTCTTCCCTGATTATTTGGGACTGACAGTGTCAGAAATACTAAGCTCTTGATGAGATCTAGAATTTTAGTCAGAGCGTTTTTCCCTGTGGGTAACGTCACTGCCGAATTAACAGTTCTTACAACCTCACGTTTTTGTGGGGGGGGGGGGGGTATGAAAAATATTTTCCTCCAGTACGTGGGTTCACTTTATGTAAAATCTATATAATTTTTTTTCCTATAGCCTGCAAGTGTGTTATACGATAATATAGTGAGATTTGGAATATATTTGCATGACCTGAAGGGCGTACCAGTAGTTCCTTTAAATTATGAGATTTAGTAGTATATCATCATGCTCTATATTGGATCTAACAAAAAAAGTTTGCATAAAATTAAATTAAAATTTGATAAACTCCCTAATAAATATGCCTATTCGGTGCAGATTGACATTCAAATCGATAGTAATAGGTTTGACCACTAGATGGCGCTTCAGATGCTGATATCTGGGACAAACAAACATTGGGTACCTGTGCACATGCAGGTAAAGACAACCGCGGCAGAGTTAATAGAGAGAAGCGTGTGATTAATATCTGTTCCGGTGTCATTGTTTGATCCTGATACGGCTGTGTGGGGCACACACCGCGCCATATTTGCAGTAGATTAACAGAGGGGCCCTGGACACAGAAAGTTCGTGTTTACTAGTACAGGTATGTGACGGCAGAAGATGATGACACGTTGAGAGGATTCCTAATTGGTGAGGTGATGGGGAACAACGCACATACACAGGGAGGTGAGCAGGACCACGGGACCTGCAGGTGAGGCGTTAATACACCCCCCCCCCCCAAAAAAAAAAACAAAAAACACACACACACATTCACAACTGATGTCATTTCTAGGGGAACCTGTATTGATGGTATGATATGTATGTAGGAATATGATAGGAATGATATGTATGTAGGAATATGATGGGAATGATATGTTTGTAGGAATATGATGGGAATGATATGTATGTAGGAAAATCATGGGAATGATATGTATGTAGGAATATGATGGGAATGATATGTATGTAGGAATATGATGGGAATGATATGTATGTAGGAATATGATGGGAATGATATGTATGTAGGAATATGATGGGAATGATATGTATGTAGGAATATGATGGTAATGATATGTATGTAGGAATATTATGGGAATGATATGTATGTAGGAATATCATGGGAATGATATGTATGTAGGAATATCTTGGGAATGATATGTATGTAGGAATATGATGGGAATGATATGTATGTAGGAATATGATGGGAATGATATGTATGTAGGAATATGATGGGAATGATATGTATGTAGGAATATGATGGGAATGATATGTATGTAGGAATATGATGGGAATGTTATGTATGTAGGAATATGATGGGAATGATATGTATGTAGGAATATGATGGGAATGATATGTATGTAGGAATATGATGGGAATGATATGTATGTAGGAATATGATGGGAATGATATGTATGTAGGAATATGATGGGAATGATATGTATGTAGGAATATGATGGGAATGATATGTATGTAGGAATATGATGGGAATGATATGTATGTAGGAATATGATGGGAATGATATGTATGTAGGAATATGATGGGAATGATATGTATGTAGGAATATGATGGGAATGATATGTATGTAGGAATATGATGGGAATGATATGTATGTAGGAATATGATGGGAATGATATGTATGTAGGAATATGATGGGAATGATATGTATGTAGGAATATGATGGGAATGATATGTATGTAGGAATATGATGGGAATGATATGTATGTAGGAATATGATGGGAATGATATGTATGTAGGAATATGATGGGAATGATATGTATGTTGGAATATGATGGGAATGATATGTATGTAGGAATATGATGGGAATGATATGTATGTAGGAATATGATGGGAATGATATGTATGTAGGAATATGATGGGAATGATATGTATGTAGGAATATGATGGGAATGATATGTATGTAGGAATATGATGGTAATGATATGTATGTAGGAATATGATGGGAATGATATGTATGTAGGAATATGATGGGAATGATATGTATGTAGGAATATGATGGGAATGATATGTATGTAGGAATATGATGGGAATGATATGTATGTAGGAATATCATGGGAATGATATGTATGTAGGAATATGATGGGAATGATATGTATGTAGGAATATGATGGGAATGATATGTATGTAGGAATATGATGGGAATGATATGTATGTAGGAATATGATGGGAATGATATGTATGTAGGAATATGATGGGAATGATATGTATGTAGGAATATGATGGGAATGATATGTATGTAGGAACATGATGGGAATGATATGTATGTAGGAATATGATGGGAATGATATGTATGTAGGAATATCATGGGAATGATATGTATGTAGGAATATGATGGGAATGATATGTATGTAGGAATATCAAGGGAATGATATGTATGTAGGAATATCATGGGAATGATATGTATGTAGGAATATGATGGGAATGATATGTATGTAGGAATATGATGGGAATGATATGTATGTAGGAATATGTTGGGAATGATATGTATGTAGGAATATGATGGGAATGATATGTATGTAGGAATATCATGGGAATGATATGTATGTAGGAATATGATGGGAATGATATGTATGTAGGAATATGATGGGAATGATATGTATGTAGGAATATGATGGGAATGATATGTATGTAGGAATATCATGGGAATGATATGTATTTAGGAATATGATGGTAATGATATGTATGAAGGAATATGATGGGAATGATATGTATGTAGGAATATGATGGGAATGATATGTATGTAGGAATATGATGGGAATGATATGTATGTAGGAATATGATGGGAATGATATGTATGTAGGAATATGTTGGGAATGATATGTATGTAGGAATATGATGGGAATGATATGTATGTAGGAATATGATGGTAATGATATGTATGTAGGAATATCATGGGAATGATATGTATGTAGGAATATGATTGGAATGATATGTATGTAGGAATATGATGGGAATGATATGTATGTAGGAATATGATTGGAATGATATGTATGTAGGAATATGATGGGAATGATATGTATGTAGGAATATGATGGGAATGATATGTATTTAGGAATATGATGGTAATGATATGTATGTAGGAATATGATGGGAATGATATGTATGTAGGAATATGATGGGAATGATATGTATGTAGGAATATGATGGGAATGATATGTATGTAGGAATATGATGGGAATGATATGTATGTAGGAATATGATGGGAATGATATGTATGTAGGAATATGTTGGGAATGATATGTATGTAGGAATATGATGGGAATGATATGTATGTAGGAATATGATGGGAATGATATGTATGTAGGAATATCATGGGAATGATATGTATGTAGGAATATGATTGGAATGATATGTATGTAGGAATATCATGGGAATGATATGTATGTAGGAATATGATTGGAATGATATGTATGTAGGAATATGATGGGAATGATATGTATGTAGGAATATGATGGGAATGATATGTATTTAGGAATATGATGGGAATGATATGTATGTAGGAATATGATGGGAATGATATGTATGTAGGAATATGATGGGAATGATATGTATGTAGGAATATGATGGGAATGATATGTATGTAGGAATATCATGGGAATGATATGTATGTAGGAATATCATCCGAATGATATGTATGTAGGAATATGATGGGAATGATATGTATGTAGGAATATGATTGGAATGATATGTATGTAGGAATATCATGAGAATGATATGTATGTAGGAATATGATGGGAATGATATGTATGTAGGAATATCATGGGAATGATATGTATGTAGGAATATGATGGGAATGATATGTATGTAGGAATATGATGGGAATGATATGTATGTAGGAATATCATCCGAATGATATGTATGTAGGAATATGATTGGAATGATATGTATGTAGGAATATCATGGGAATGATATGTATGTAGGAATATCATGGGAATGATATGTATGTAGGAATATGATGGGAATGATATGTATGTAGGAATATGATGTGAATGATATGTATGTAGGAATATCATGGGAATGATATGTATGTAGGAATATGTTAGGAATGATATGTATGTAGGAATATCATGGGAATGATATGTATGTAGGAATATGATGGGAATGATATGTATGTAGGAATATGATGGGAATGATATGTATGTAGGAATATGATGGGAATGATATGTATGTAGGAATATGATGGGAATGATATGTATGTAGGAATATCATGGGAATGATATGTATGTAGGAATATGATGGGAATGATATGTATGTAGGAATATGATTGGAATGATATGTATGTAGGAATATCATGGGAATGATATGTATGTAGGAATATGATTGGAATGATATGTATGTAGGAATATTATGGGAATGATATGTATGTAGGAATATGATGTGAATGATATGTATGTAGGAATACATGGGAATGATATGTATGTAGGAAAATGATGGGAATGATATGCATGTAGGAATATGATTGGAAAGATATGTATGTAGGAATATGATGGGAATGATATGTATGTAGGAATATGTTAGGAATGATATGTGTGTAGAGATATGATGGGAATGATATGTTTGTAGGAATATGATGGGAATGATATGTATGTAGGAAAATGATGGGAATGATATGTATGTAGGAATATGATTGGAATGATATGTATGTAGGAATATGATGGGAATGATATGTATGTAGCAATATAATGGGAATGATATGTATGTAGGAATATGATGGGAATGATATGTATATAGCAATATAATGGGAATGATATGTATTTAGGAATATGATGGGAATGATATGTATTTAGGAATATGATAGGAATGATATGTATGTAGGAATACATGGGAATGATATGTATGTAGGAATATGATGGGAATGATATGTATGTAGGAATATGATGGGAAAAATATGTATGTATTTTTTTTAAATATATCCCGTTTTAAACATTTATCTTTTACATTGTTAATGGACATCATGATATGTATGTAGGAATACATGGAAATGATATGTATGTAGGAATATGATGGGAATGATATGTATGTAGGAATATGATGGGAATAATATGTATGTATTTTTTTTAAATATATCCCGTTTTAAGCATTTATCTTTTACATTGTTAATGGACACTTCAATAATTCAACAGTGATTTATGTTCTTTAGTTACTTTTCGTGTTAATAAAACTACAGTAAAACCTTTGTAATAAGACTACCATGAGACTGGCTAAACATGGTCTTAATTCACAGGTGGTATTAAAAGGTGGTAGTTAAAGGCAACGATTTTTAATCGAATCATTAAATATATTCCCGCTTGTCATACATTTCATATTGAAGGTCTTCACTGTTTTTTTATCATATAATTACGATGAATATTTACTTTTTTGTATAATTTTATTTTCGTGTTACAGTGCGATGACCGGGAAACTGCTGAACCCAAAGCTGCTACTTGCCCTCTTCCTGACATGTGGCGCCACCTATCTGATGATTCCGACGCTCACTGATCGGTACAACCATTGGATGTTTGGTCCCATGTTGTGTACAACTCCAAACTCCAGACTTGCCAGACTGGTGAATAACACAGCTACGAAATCGATACCAGGTTCTTCACCAACTGTTGTCACTATGGTGGTCATTGAAGCCGACAGAGTTGATATGTTTTACAACTTTTACGAATCCGCGCAGCGTGTTGGAGTCTGGAACATTGTACCAGTCACTTTAACGAGAGGAATAGATTTGAAGTTATATGACAAACCTCTGACGTCATATTATGAGCCAGACTCTGGCGTCATACATGCGGCCAAAGATTATTACAAAGGTCATAGGAAAAACGAGGTCAGATACGCTGTGGTGCTGAAAATATTGAAATTAGGTCACTCAGTTCTCCTGTGTGACCTTGACACCGTTTTCCTCGCTAACCCATTCCAGTCATTTAACTGCACAATTTGTGACTTTGAAGTACAACAAGAAGATGCCTTTGAAGAAGGCGTGTCTTCGATACATCCGGGCATAATACTTCTTCGTCCCACCGAACTGACCATTTATTTTCTGGAAGAATTTGTCAAAATGCTGCATACATTTCCAAAGATGGACCCCATGCGGTTATTCAACCAAATGGTTCACAAAAGTAAGTTTATAACTTACCGTCGGCTGCCATTTTCAGAGTTCCCAACGGGTTTCGCGCATGCGCATTACTACCATATCCGCCAAAGGCTCCCTTTAGTGGTGAGAGACAACGTTGTACGGTTATCGTTATGTGGTTTTCAGTGCGGGGATACCAAAATGTTCCACTGTGGCAGCTGGCATTCAAACTACGCTCAGAAAAAGTACAGGCTACAAGAACTTGCCTTATGGATATACGATAAAGGTGGGTATTATAATAACGTCAGCAGAAAATATATTACTTATGGACATCCTATAGCAGAGCTGACAAATACCAGTATGTACTATATGAATGTTGCGTTTGAGATAGCCAAAGGGTTGGGCAGAACTCTAATCATTCCAGCCTTCAACTGTCCAGTCAGCAGAAGAAAAATTTGTACTTTATCAGAATGGACCGATATTGAGGAATTCAACAAACGGCATCCCGATTTCAGAGAACATTCATTTTTGGCCAACCCAAAGGTTCCAGCGCAAGTTAAAAACTCACAAAGTGACCCGATATTCATTCGCAGTTCCTTGATGGAGAGATTTATGACGATATATCCGTTTCCGGAAAGGGGCACTATCTACATTCCGCTAAAGTATCCGGCGGGGCCAACCTTTGCTGAGCTCCGGCAGTGGATGAAACCGTATTTACACATGTCAGTCATACATTTACATTCCGTGTATTTTAATATGTCATCTGGTTGATTTAGCAGTACTTTATCAACCGTATGCTATGTTTGGTGAATTATAAAGGAGGGCCTATTTGACTTCGGTGATGACCGTAAGCTGGCATATATGAGCATTATCCATGTTTGCAGCGGATCCCGGTAAATACTATTGTAAAACTACTGGAAATACTGGTAAATACCGGAAATTCCAGTCACTAATGTAAATCTATAATTTGTAGATACGTATTTATACTTTTTATAATACTTAAATACATGTTTCTTGTTGAACAGGCGTATGTAATACATTATAATAAGATACATCGAAGTTAATTTCTGGGAAATCTTATGGATATTAAGTTTTATTTTACAATGTTTGGAGACCAGATGGAACACTTCATATTGATAGGCCTGTGCAATCCATTATCATTTGGTGTACGATTGAATTACTTACAGGAAAAGCTTATGAATATAAAATTTATTTCTCAGTGTTGCAATGCAGTACAGTTTCATTTGATACGCTGGAATTTATCACGAATGTCACCGGAGAGTCAATTTGGCCAAGAGGAGATCTTGGGTTCCATTTCGCACTCATTATCTCAAGCACTGTTCAAGCAACTTCAGTTAAAATTTTACAGGAAATTAACTCCCTAACGGGAGCTATCAAATTCCAGAATCATATAGAATTCAATATGAAATCTATTTTTCCGTTTCCAGTATATAGAGGTATACAGGTAAAACAGGTAATATAAAGGTCCTATTAACTATAAAGTTAAGCCCCAGAATACCATATGAAATACATGCTAATCTATTTTTCTTCGTCATTTAGTCTAATTTACTTTAATATTATTTTAAGTAATACATAGACGTTTATTGTGAACATAGATTATAGGAAAGATGGATGGAGGGAACTGTAAATTTTAACAGAAATTTTCCCTGAGTAATTGAAATTATAATTTTCAGGGGATTAGCCGCTAAGCTATTTACATTCAAATCCTAACAAGATAAGTTCCGTATACCAGCCTAAGTGGCCATGTTAGCAGGGTAGTCGTGTTAGCGAGAGGTTTTTATGATGATTAATATTGGTCCCGGACGACTTAGCGGGGTGTTCATCAGGCGGGATTTACTGTATATATTATGTTATTTTTCAAATGTATAATGTGTTCTGTAGGTGACAGTCATGTTTTATCCTTTCTTTGGTATATTTAGCTCAGCTGACTATAAGTCATCTGAGCTATAGTCGTGGTCCATTGTCCGTCGTCCGTCCGTCTGTCCGTCCGTCCGTCCGTCCGTAGATGTGGCACGTTTTGAAACCGTAAGACTTAGGAATCCAAAATTCAGCATAATGTTAGATGTCCCCAAGATCTCCTACCAAGCCGAAAACTGGGTCTTTGCGACTTCGTTCCTTTGAGAAATTAAGGAAAAACCTCAAATTTTTATTAAAAACCTATTTTCACTCTTCAGGACTGCCTAATATCAAAACCACTCATCTGTTTTTCCTCATATTTACCATAAATGTTCTTCTATATAGTTCCTATGTACATGCAAGAAATTAAGTCTGTTAAGTATAAATTCTTTAAGTTATGGGCCTGAACATAATAGACTTTGTAAAAAATCAGGAAAAATATTTACTCACTTAACATGAAAAATTTTGAAACTAGAGTCTATTTTCCCAAGTATATAACTATGTTTAATTAAGATTTAATTGTTTACCCAAAATTAGATCTGAATTTTGTAAATTTTTTAAGTTATTAGCATAAAAATAAAATCAGTACCTTAAATTTAGCCCTACTTTGACCATGGCACGTTTTTCTCTTTTATGTACCATTGATTTAATTTTCACAGCATGTAAACATAAATATTTAATTTGTTTAAATCTGAAATTTGAAAATAAAAGCTTGAAAATTAAGCTAGTTATTGATTTTTTTTCTTGAGGCTCAACTGTAGTCATTTGCTTTGATAACAGATTACAGATGCAGGGTCCAACTCCAGGTCACTGGAAGTCGGGCTATGCCAAGGTTTCTGATTTGTTACAGTCACTGGGGGAGACCCCCTGCTGTGACAGGTGTACAGTTATTCTAATATCACCACCCCAATCCCCCCCCCCCCGGCAAACCCAACCCACTAAGTGTAATGCAGTAATTGTTATTGTTTTCACTGTATTTCCTTAATTGTAACACTGTTTCCACTCCAATATACAAAAACTTTCCTTAAAAAAGTAATTCAAGTGTAATCCAGAAGATGCCATGTTGTGTTAATGTAGCATTTTTAAAGAAATTAATTTTCTTTTAAATGATTTTAACAGATATAATTGAACCCATCAGTATGCTTAAATTTATAAAATATGAAGCACATTATGGATAAATAAAGACACAATTGAAAATTGTGAAATCTGAATCAAGTATTATTTTTAGATATTTATTGTTTTGCAGATTTAAAAGATATATTTTTGTGGTAAAAAATAAATAAACATTTGTATGCATGGTGTGGTGTTATATGACAAGATCTAAATCAGGACATTTAAGATTCAAGATTTATGATGATGCAATTGAGAATTATGAATCAACTTTTATATTCAGATGTATCTGTTTTATTGGAAATGTATAGAAATATAAACTTAAATTAAAAAAAAATTGATGTGATGAAAAAATTAGGATTTAATACAAACATTTGTTCATTATTTTCCTGCCACAGCAGAATTTGAGATCAGGCTTTGTTTGCCCTGTTTTATGTTGTTAATTAGTTATATTTCATCTGTATACATTTCATAAAAAATACATATAATTAATAATATATATTATACAAAAAAAAAATATTCAATTAAACAAATTTGTAAACTACTGAAATGTCAACAGTTAATCAAAAAGCCAACTGATGATCATGGTAATAGTACAGATCATTTGTTCACAAACTGCTCACATGCTTCAGTTTCAACATTAGGAAACACATGGTCAGGTCACAAAATATTATTTGCAACAATTTCTTGCTCATCAATACAAACCAATCATATAAACCAACCATGGCCTTTATTACCTCTTCCTCCTACACTTGATCTCCATTTGATATTATTTTAGATTTTTACCTTCAAGGTCAACTTCACCTGAGCACAGTGACCCATAGGTCCCTTGTTTTATCCTGTAGCTCCAGCCACCTCTACGTCATCTTTTAAATATAATTTTGGTTCTGATCTTCGGTATATCCATGGATTCATGCATTTAATGATACAGGCAGCAGATGAATATTGTTGTATAATGTATTCAAATATGTGTCGACATTAAAAAATTGTATTCTTTTTTCAATTTTTTATATAGATAAAGAGATGCCGTACCGCAACGTTGCGAATTTGACTTTGTGTGCATTACTGTGTCTCTGAAAAATGGGCTGGATTTGTGTTCATCAGATGTGTATTCGAATCATTAAGATATATCATAGGCGGCGAAACCGGGGGGGGGGCACAAAAAAATTGTTGTGAGCCCCCCCCCCCCAACAAAATGATGGGTATAAAAACATACACTATTTTGTTATTTAGTATTTGCACTGTCACATATATATATCCTCCTCCGCTCGGGCGTTTCGAGCCCTCAGTACTTGGAGTACAATATAAACAGGGCCGCAGCCTCCGGGATAGAGGTGCAAACAAAATATTGCTAAGTTGATATTCTGTATGAAAATGCATCCATTGCCAGACAAATAACAATCTCTTTACAAAGAGGTACTGTTTCACTTATTAAGCATTGCCCAATAAATATCAGCAAAAATGCACCAGAATTCGGTAGTATACATACAGTTTTTCAAAATTTTCCACACCTTGGGAGGGGGATACCCCCTCCCACACCCTCCCCTGTCGGGGATTTCCCCCTCGAATCTGCTTACTGTCCCCCCTCCCGGCCAATAGGCCCATATATATGTATATACTGGTCTACTATTGGGCCCCCCAATGAAAATTTGGTTTCGCCGCCAATGTATGTCATTGCAATGTTGAGACCTATTGGTTCAGGTTTATGAAAACTATGTCCCTGATCACACAGCAGTAAACCAAGTAGTAAATCAGTTGTACTCTTAGTGTCATCAACGTTTGGAACTATTCTTTTGGGACTATTATTTGACTGGATTCAAGGATCCTGAAACTTGGTATGTTTATTTACTGAAGAAACCAGGCGGATGGTTAAACCTTTTTTCCCTTATCGCATATTTTTATTGATGAATGCAAGGTTTATGAGCTTGACGGACTGATGCCAAATGACAGGAACGAGGTCTTCCTCATGTGTTTCTCATGCTCTTGTGTTTTCAGAGTTAAACTATTTTAATGATCGAAAAGAATACTTGTGATGCGGAATAAATTTTGTAATAAACTCGCTAAGAATTCATAGGTAAAGGACAACTTGTAATGGTCTTAAAACGTTTATTTGTTCATAGATGTATGTGATCAATCAAATATCACCAGTCATTGTAACAATGAACTTTAGTGCTTTTGAGCGACAAAATCAAATTCCTATGACCACGACGTTTTACTTTGCATGAGGTACGTGACTATAGTCATTAGATGGTTTATAGGTGATATAATCGTTTCGCTCAACATGGTTAGAGATCACGGTGAGCTAGTTTCAATTTTGATATGATATTAGCGCATAGCTAGAATTATATCTGTTTGGATGCTGAATTAGAACGTTCTTACTGTAACTATAGCAACACTATAGTGCCTTACTTAACGAAGGCCGGACATTCGGGCAAACAACGGTAGCTGCATATCTCATATGATGACAAAGTATCGTGAATTAAAGTATTTATTTGGATTTATCAACAGATAAAAGCAAGGTCATCGTTTCTATAAACGTTTTATTCAGTATAAATGACCATGGGTATTCTGTATATATAACCACATATATATTTCTAAAATACAGTATGACACTGGGGTAAAAAAGTTCAACATTTCTGAATGAAGTCAACATAAAATATGAAACTAGATACACCACATGAGTAATGCTGGTTACAAACATATTTTAGTTACTGTTTGTGCATCATAAGACATATGCTACTTGGTGCAACTGTATCTTTACCTAAAATGACTCTCTTTATGTAGTTGCTATACAGGTATATGTCTCTCCAACAGGCACTGCTACTTCCCTAATCTTGAGAGATATATACAATACCTCAAACGTTATGTATTTGACAAAAATCATACATTTTCGTAGATTTGACTAAGGTCAAGGTCAAAGGTTTCCGAACTCTTGATCTTGGTTTAAACAACTGATTTATCAACTTTGAGGTAAATAAGTATGAAAAGGGTTATTGGATTCGAGAAAATCTTATATTACCCTAGATTTGACCTTGAAGATATAAGCCAAAGTTACCAGTTTCAACACCCATCCCGGACCTTGCTGAAACAATTGGTCTGTCAAATTTGAATAAGACATAAGCAATACTTTGATAGTTATGACGTTATGGTGAATTCCTGGAAACGTTAGACATTTTTTGTCTGATTTGCCGTCGAAGATCCAGACCTAGGTCACCAGTTTGATTTTGTCAAAGAGTTAAGATGAAACGATTTCAATTTCGAATTTCATGAAGAAAATTCGAAACGCTTCAAAGTCATCTCTTTCAAAAGAAAGGTTACCACCGACGACGATGACGACAAATGACGTCACTGAAAACAA
Source organism: Sipunculus nudus (assembly GCA_026874595.1). Lineage (NCBI taxonomy): Eukaryota > Metazoa > Annelida > Sipuncula > Golfingiida > Sipunculidae > Sipunculus > Sipunculus nudus. The sequence continues at coordinate 23,584,994 of CM049317.1, forward strand.
CATCTTCCCTATTAGGAGGGGTGGGGAAAATAATAACAATTAGTGCATCGTTGGTGACACGTCTCGTAAATGCATATGACTACAGTTTACTTTTAGTTTTGTAGATGATTTATATTTGTCGCAGCAGAATTTTTAACTGTCCCACGAAATATTCACGTTTGAATTGAAATGCAACAACAGTTTGTGAAATTGAATTTGCACAACAATTTTTTGGTAATATTTGATGAATGATCTTTGAAAAATATTGAGGTATGAAAATGGTGGGTATCTTCATTCATATATATATATATATATATATATATATATATTATATAATATTGACATGTGTATATACTGATAACTCCCAACATATCCATTATCATACAATCTGAAGTATCATATTAATTATTGCTGATAATAATGACCCGTGGTAATTTCTATACATCTATAGGAAATGAACACATTTCAAATATCATTTGTGCATATACGTGTACGTCACAAAACAAATGTTATATAAAAATGAAGACTTCATCAAGACTTTCTTGATAGTGGTCTTAATGATTAATTGTATAACCACGATTTAAAAAATTACGGAATTTAACTCCCCAATTCCTACTGAGGCTCACAAACGTGCAGAGACGAAAACCAAAATCGCAAACGCCTTAGCCTCAAAGTCTATTACACTATCTTTTTTATGTCTAATTCAGAATAATTAATATATAATAAGCCGTTGTTCAGGACTACCATTTTGAGATTTATAAGAGACTAAAATCTTATGGGGGGAATCATTTTTTTTTTAATTAGGAGTAAAAGCGTAACATTTGACAAATTATACCTCGATACACTTACAGTACTACAGAGTGTCTATTTGAGGATCTATTAATTCTTAGTATTAGATGTGATACTTCGCAAACTGGACACCAGATGTTACGGTTCAACTTACAGTGCAAAACAGGGCGATCAGCTACTAACCTTTTAAAGGGACCTGTTTACATATCATTTGTGTTCAATATTTACATGAAATAGTGTTTCCTGCTTAAAATAAGATGGTAACTGCCAACATTTCGTTTCTGAACCGTTTGGTTACACCCTGTACAAGTGGAATTAGGCCTGGATCGGGCGCGATCAGTCGCGAAAAACAGAAACAAGCACTAAACGCCATCTGGTGACCGAACAGCCCAACTACACAAATTAAGAATTTTAAAGCTTAAAATCCGAGTTCTTTTCGTGTATCTGTTTTCATGTTTCTTTTCTTTCTTACGGAGTTCTTGCGCATGAGCAAGGTCGAACCTCTGGTCTTGTTATGACAAACAGTGTTTACTAACACATACCAGGGTGTAAAACAGTGAATTGTAGGTGGGTGTGAGCGGGATGGGTTTGTTTAAACGCTTAGGATTAAAAGCACAATGAACAAATAGCGAATATAAAAACATATTACAACACACGGTTATATTCCTGTAAGGTGTGATAGTCTGTCTCAGGGGAATACCCTACAATGTACATGTATATGTAAACGCATGTTGACAGTCTGTCTTTAACAAAATCTGTACACTTTACGAAGAATCCAACTACTACTTCTTTCTAGAGTTCAATCAGACACCCTCTCTTTGGTTCGTTAACTTAATCATTATCAGCTAATATTTCCGACGATTCTCGTTACATCTCTTATCCCTTTAGAGCTGATCGTGTTATGTTCAATAGCACTAATTTGACATTCTAATATGACTCTTTTAAATATCATAAAATGCACATGATAAATATGAACTTGCATTTCTATCACTGCATAGTGGCAATATATGATCTTCATAGCAATCTAAAATACAATATTGCATCTTTACGAGTGCATCATAAAAGTCACTTGCATGTGATTATCATAAAGTCATAATCAAGATGGTGATTAACATAATGTCACATTCAAGACTGTGATTAGCATATCACACTCAAGATGGTGATTAACATAACGTCACACTTAAGATGGTGATAAACATAATATCACACTCAAGATTATGATAAAACAATGTCACAATCAAGATGATGATTAACATAATGTCATACTCAAGTCTGTAATTAACAAAATGTCACACTTTGTTGGTGAAGACACTCAAGATGGTGATTAATATAATGTAACACTCAAGCTGGCGATTTACATAATGTCACAATCAAAATGCTGAATATCATTTTGTCCCACTAAAGATTGTGAAAACCATAATGTCACACTAAAGATGGCGATTTCATTCGAGATGGTGATTGTCATAATGTAACACTCAAGATAATATATAATTATGTCACACTCAGGATTGTGATTAATATAATGTCACACTTAAGATGGTGATCACACTCAAGGTGGTGATTAACATAATGTCACACTCCAGATGGTTGATTTACATAATATCACAATAAAAAGTGGTGTATAACATAATGTCACAATTAAGATGGTGAATAGCATCACATTCAAGATAGTGATTAACATAATGTCACATTCAAGATTGTTATTAACATAATATCACACAAAATTTGCAGAAAGGATATACAAATAGGGGACAAATCTTGAAACTGTACTGCATATGAACAAAGCAAAGCTTTTACATTCTCAGGGCCTTTTAGAATGGAAATTAGCATCAAACAACAACACTGATACCAAAGATTAAAGGGGCCTAATCACTTCTCCGACCTTTATAAACTAAAGGTAATCCCTTGGAGCTTTAAAAAAATAGACAGAAAACTCAGATATCATAGCATACAGGCTGCTTGTTTTGTTTACATAAACTTGTTTATAATATGTGGGGGCCCACAAAAATAATAAAATCAAATTCAACAAGGACACCTGGCAGCATGCCAGAGCTTTGTAAATGGCGTTTTGCAACAAGTGACCTTTCTACCTTCGCATATATACAAATTACCACCTAAGGTTTCATGCTTTTCCTGTTTGTCAAAATTGCTGTGTTTAAAAACACGTTGTTGGTAAACAAGTTGATACATCCTTCATTGAGGCGTTATGAGAAATTTTCATAAGCAGAATTACCCTTAGATCATTAATATATACACAGAGGAAGCCGGAAATCACATAAATTCTTTGGCAAAATTTAGGTGAATAGGTACCTTTAAAGGGGCCCAATCACCTATATCGTATGTTGAGTTAACAAGAAAAATAGCTTCTTGCCTTTAAATATAAATCTGTACCTGCCAAAATATTGCCTTGAAACCGTTTGCTTACTTCTGTAAACGAGCGTTAAAAACAGTGAACCAGACGCGATCTGTCTTTACTAACACGCAGGGCTAAAACAAGGTGTTAAACAGTTGTATGCGAGGAAATGAGACTGTGTGCTGGAATGGTTTTGCTTGGATACTTTTGTATAAAGCAAAATTGAACTAATACTGAGAAAAAATAAGCATTATATTGCCCCTAATTATGTCCCTTTAACCTTGAAAAGGGAAATTGCATATAATGTTGTCTGACAATTTGATACACACTCTATATAAGCTCACAGCTGATACGGCATTAGCTGTGAGAAAGTTTCTCGCGTACTTGCGAAACGGCTGTATGTACTATTCTTGTATTATTAAAGATTATACATGAATGTATATTGAGTCTTTATGTGTGTAAGCTTATCATTACGTATACGTCTGAATAAAGTAAGACACTCATGGTTATACTGATTTTCTGCTCTTTACAGATAAGATCGTATCCAGCTTATAATCAATCCAAGTGCATTTGTGAATGTGAACTAAATGTATTACTAGTATCAGATATATCTAACAAGTTAGAAAACGTTGTTGCTTTATAATGGGGTTGCTATGTTTAAGTGCTGATGAACATTTCTTCGTCTGCGTCTTTTTTCAACAGCTTGTACGTCTTGGATTCGCCGCTGATCGGGGACGTAGTTTCTCCGTACACTCCGGAGGAGCGCTGGCTTCGTACGACACTGAAACCAAACAAAATTTGTATAAAACTTTGTAAACGGACATTCTTTTCTTTTTCCTTATTGTATATTTTCTAAAGAATAAAACGTTCATAAAACAACTAAAAAAGAGGTCCGGTGGTCAGGGTTCAAATAATCAAGCATAGTATTTTTTAATACATTTTTATAAGTAACCGGCTCCTTCTTTTAATGCTGGCTCAACAAGTATTTATATCTGCAGAATTCCGTTCCGGTTCAGGACTACGTGACAGGGTTGTAGCACAACGCTTCCTCTTTTTATATCCCGGTGTTGAAAAGTGGCCGGTGACTACTGCACCTGGAGCCCTGGATGTGTAATGGTACCTATTGCCTTGTCACATCAACGTGAAAACCCCGAAAAGCGCACTCGTTTGAGAGTGAAACACTTATTAATCTCTTCGGCTGAGATTCGAACTCACGATCTGCCGGCTTTGAGTCTTTTGCTGTAACTCTAGACAACAAAACCCCATTAGGACCATAGTCTTTGAAAGCCAGGTTAACTGGAGCCTAGAGCTAAATAGTAACTTCGGTATAGGGGTCCACAGTGCGACCGACAACTTCATGTTATATTAAGGCATAAATACATATGGTTGTAGACATTTTTGTTAATGCTACGTTAACAAGTATTGGTTATTGACCATGTATTTATGTTATGTGTTTTTATGTAATTTCTTGTCTTATGGGGGTTTGTTGCCGATGGTCCCTCTGAGCAGTTCATTTATACTGCACATGGAGACAACACAAACTAGCACAAAAACTTAAAATACCACACCCCCCCCCCCCCCCACCCCCAACCCTGGCATCTGTAGGAACGTACTTCCAACAAGCAATGGGTCTTGGTGGCAAGTGTTTAACAACCATCCCTCTCGTATTTTTACACCCCCGCCAGGTGGCGACACGTATGTATTATACTTTACCCCAGGTCTGTCTGTCCGCGAATTTACACAAACAATTCTCAACAAATTTTGCTTAACTTTTAGTGATTTATGAATATGCAAAAGGAACAATCCGTTAAATTTTGAAAGTTATCTGTTTTAACCATAAAGATATAACTCAAAGGATTGTGTCACATTGTTTCGGCTATTTATTGTAATAAAGATATTGATTGGTATTAGTGGGTGGCTTTGTGCTGGAGGTGACTTGGGATGGGGATGTAGACAGATATGTAGACCTACACAGCAAAGTTTCATAAGGATCATCCCGGCGGGGTTTTGCTTTTTTGCACAACATCTTGTTTTATCCCCGCAATTTAAATTACACACGCTTCTTTGTCTGTAAGATCAACGGTACACGGCACCAGTAGTGAACTCTGGTGGTGGTAGAATGTTCTAGTTCTTACCGTCTGTATCGTCTGCAGAAGATGAAAAGAAGGACCAAAATGATTGACAAAGCGATCCCGATCGCTATAGCGATCCCTACCACCTTCAGGGTCCTGTGAGCTGAAAAAATAAATAAATATTACATTACTTACATGTGAATATGTCTATCTATTGGAGTGTGTGCGTATGTGGTCTGAAGTGGAATGGCAAAATTAGAAACGGATATTTAGAGCTTTACTAGAGCTTTATGAGAGTTATTTAGGGATTTATTATTGCTCCATTATCTCTGCTTGTTTCACTGTATGGCTTGAACTGACCAACAAGTTATCTTTTACTTATAATGTATATTATTAACATGTGTACACGTTTCATATATTCTGTTCCAACACCCGTCCACCTAATTTTTCGATATATAATTCTTCCAAATTTATTTTGTTTGCCATTACAAATAACTTTTATCATTTTTATATCTTTTTAACATTACTTTTATCAAAGGAGGCGATGTGTGTAGGTCGCAGTGCCTAATTTCAGGTTTCCAAGGAGATTTTTTATTGACCTCCCTGGATATTCACTGAGTAGTTTCTAGGATCAGCATTTTACGATTTATGCCCTGCTAACGGACGGCCGGACGGACGTCGGACAAAGCGCCATTCCGATACCTTAGTGGACCTATAGTCAGCTGAGCTAAAAAAATGAATACTTCTCTCATATATACATGATTGCAATCAAAAGACAGCTTACTATGTAAATCATGCGTCAATCAAAGATATACAGAACATCATCTGCAAATATAAAAAAGCTGACAGGGCTCGACATTAGCTGAAAAGGAGACTGGCACAGTTGATAAAACTAATAAGAGTTAACCTGGACATAAGGCAAAATCTAAGACAGATACCTTGTTGTCACCTGGTGGAAATTTATATTGCTAATTTATGGTTCCCTGATCATAGATGTTACGCACTCATTTATGTCTGATGACGTATAAAAATTTATTTTATGTTCTTTAGTGGAACCCCCCCCCCCCCCCCCCCCCCACCTGGACCTATTCCGTTGGAATGTGTAAAACAGGCTAATCGGTTAATTAGATTTCTAGATAATCGTTACATTTAATATTCAACATTATTTTTAAATCAGTTATGTATCGATAAACATATGGAGCATCTAAATCTGGGAATCCATTTTAACTGGTTTTGATACCCAGAGAAATTGTAAAGCTATAACTCAGTAGGATATCATTTCCTACTATGTTTTTGATCATATAACTTTGAAAATCATTACAGTAAAGTCATTGTATGACCTGACACGCTTACCGATGCTGATTACAAATACTATGTTTCAGTGTCTGTACTGCCTTAAATGTTTATAGCCAGTGGAAACATTTTTCCAAAGAAATTGAAGATTAAATAAGTAAGGTTATGTTCAAACAATACATTCTAGGAACATGTCATTATGGCCATTTCTTTGAAAGTATGTTTAGGGTTGTCAACTTGTGTTATTAGCAAAATGACCATGGAATATTTATAAGTAAATTTGTAAGGAAAATAATTCTGACAAGAATCATTAAACACTCCCTCTGCCATCCAAGAATCGAGGGCAACATTTTCCTTCTTTTACTTTGTCATAGAGGAATTAGTTAACTTTCCATGCTGAAAATGGCACTCTGTAACAAGTGACCCATCGGTGATGACGCACGACATTTTAGCCTAACATTCACGACAGGCATGTTATCATCTGGAAGCCAGATTGGGATTAACATCAGATGTGATCTTGACCTTTGAATTTCTAGCACCAAAGTCGCCAGTGGAGACTGAAATCAACCACGACTTGTCTATAGGCAAAATGTTGTAAAATAGAGGAATAAGACCTAGATCACCAGTTTTCAACCTCCTCTTTGAACTTCGTTGAAACATTTTGTCTATCAAATTTGAGGATAAATAAAGATGATAAACTATAATTGGGCTAATTTGAAGTACTTGTAGATAAAACTCAAGGTCACCATTTTTTACTTTGTCAAAGAGCACTGTGGAAACAACTTGTGTGTCACATTTGATGGGAACATCTTTATTTCTTCATAGGTGATAAGGTTAGCGTTAATGTCGAACCCTGGCGAATTGCAATAATTGGATATATCGTTTCACCACCCACTGTCCACCTAGCTTCTACATTTTCTACACTTTCATACAAAAGAGAGGGCAGACGGCCAATCAGGTATAAGGCTTATTGGAATAAGCTACATATTAGATTGATATACACGATTCCGTTAATTGGATATAATGGGGTACCTTTGAACAAGAGTATTGTTATTTACGGTAACTCCCGCACTCCCGCACTCCCGCACTCCCGCTTCTCAGTGCCATCTAGTGTTCATTTAGCGAATCATAACGTTTGTGTTAGGCATTAAAACTGGATAATTCTTTTGTAGATTATTATATATTTGAGTGGATTGCCAATGAGAATACATAACGTTTAAATACGTTGGGCTGTAATATGATTAAAGCTAACATTTAATCGAAAATATAGACATCACAAACTTTTATATCGTTCAACGTTTTGATACTATAACAATAAATTTGTTCAAAGATACCCCATTGACAAGTCACAGCCGGCCAGCTTTCACAACTTGTGATATATATGAACATTTCAGAAACTTATATTCAAGACAGGTAGACTGGGGTGGTGAGACAGAAACTACACGCTACTGATATTTTATTAGATGAACACCCAGTCCTCAAATTCGTGAGTAGGAAACCAAGACAAGAAAAATTACACCTACATATTAGATTATGATTCGGATGAACTGAAAATGAAAGAATGTGAAAATGTAAATATATATCACTGGCAATAAAAATGTTGTACACCTGTAATCATTGTTATTTCGAAGCGATTCCAGGAATATAACAGATATATCGTTATGACGATAATATATACCTTTCAGCAAGGGGTCGCGTCTACTCTAAACGAATCTTCTGGTTGGGCATTATGGGACGACCGGGACTACTTGACTCAACTTTCAAACTTTAAACTCAAAATCTTATTACATTTATATCAAACACCTCCTGTTTACATTTCACATGCACATGCTTTCAGAATATTACTTATCTCGTAAAGTCCTTCCCACAAATACACCTATTTGAGTAATTTGCCTTGAAACAATTCTTAACCAAAACACTTGAAGGGACTACATTGTCCTCTTCACTTCATTTATATCTACGCCGCTAATGTATTTAGAGGCTCCGGTGCATAGCGGGGGTCAGATTTTGACTCCAACAGTCCCTAAACAGCAGAGTCGGAGTCTGCGCAGTGTGGATACTGTGTACCTGGACTTACTATCAGCGACATCTGTTCTTCATATAGGAAAATGACTAAATCGATACTGTTTCCGTTATTAAGATTTTTTTTTGTGTGGGCGTTACCGCATGTTTTAAGGTGTCTGATCTAATTCTTAGTCTATGTATGTACGTCTGGAGCTTTCCATTACAGTATGGGACAACGTGACAGGGTGGTAGCAGTCATTTCCCATCATGTTATTTCATGTCCTGGTGTCAGCCAGGCCCGCTGTAAACCGCACCTGCGGGTCAAGGGTGTATAATCATCCGAAATTCCCCAAAGACGAACTTGTTTGTGAGTGATACGTTGCCACTGAGATTTGAACTCGCGACCTTCAGGCTACGAGTCTTGTACTCTACCCCTGGACAACAGAAGTCAGTTACTGTTGTTATTAATTTTAACCTAGCCTTGAAGGTGTCCTTGCCGTTATTTACATCACTCTCAGTTTTTTTTTATCTGCTACTTTAATAGATACAGAAGAAGAAACACGTTTGAACATCTTGTTGAGAAAAGTTGATTTTCAAGATGAACACCAGATTGTCGCTTGTTATGCCCCTGCTGCTCATTTGCTCCAAAGACAGGAGCATAAAATACTCATATATGTGTAGGTATTTAAATCATATATTATGAATATTCTATCTTTTCAATCGAAAACTTTGATTATTATTGAAAATATTTGATTACATATGACTGTTTTTTTTTAAAGATCCATCTATTTATCAGGGCTGATACTGTATGGGAGTAATAATATATAACCTACCTGATCCATTCTTGCCTGAAAAAAAAGAACAACATGATTATTTACGTGTAACAAATGCAATATAATAATACTTTATCACATATTATTATAGAGGCCGTTCCACTTAGAAATGTTTATTGGAAATTGGTGATAAATATATACCCCATTTTCTGTTTAAAATATGATACTGATAGAATAATATGGTTATTCTGGTGAACGAGAATGAATTTTGTTCCACACTTTATAATTTTACACTTAATTACTTTCTGGACGCGTCTTCACATGAAAGTAGAGTTGAACATTTCAGTTGACGATATATTGATTATTACCATATTTATGGCACTCACTTTACCAGCCTCCACACTGGGACAAGAATATTACGACATGTCTTGATATTACCTGGCTAAATCCACTGCGTGGAGAATGTTACTGTCCGCCCAATCTTTAACCTCACTACAAGTGAGCCTGGTACGAGCCAATGAGACCAGGGGTCTGATTGGTCAGACATATTGATTTATCTTATTACCTAAAACTTTGGCGCCTAATTGTACATACTGCCAATTACATGCAAATGGCCAGCCATAAATCTTTGTGTCTGTTGGTCCCCAGGTTATATATGATACAAAATCACTGGGCAAATGTCGTCTGCTGGAATGATCTTGCTTTAGGGCATTCCTTACGCATGAGAAACAGGAGTTCCATTTATTCAGGTTTCTTGAAACATGGCGTCCAATATCAGTCCCTATCCCCACCCACTCGGGGTTGGGAGTGCCACCAACTTGGTTTTCTCAAAAAATATTTTCTGGGGTAAGGCTTACTTCATTGACAAGAATGTGTATATAACTTTCTACAAAACCCGAAGGGTGGAATTGGCCATAAGTGACAGGATAAGAAGACAGTATGTCAACGATGATTTTATAATGGCTCGAATCAGATTAATTTAATAATAAACTACAATGTTCTAGAAATATAATCTAAGAACCAGGGATTCTTTAATGACAGTTCAGGGTTGCTAGCAGCCAACTCTGAAAAAATTTCCCTAGCTTTTCCATGAGTACTCCCTGCCTTTCAGTTGGTCTTCAAGGAAAAATTATCATGCAAATATTAAAAATTCGCAATCGCCATAACTTTTAAAACTTCCCTGACTTTTCCCTGGCTTTGAAAAAAAATTATACAAATAAAAAATTCAATTCAATAGTTGTTTCAGTCAATTCATATAAATTCTCTTGCTAGCGCTCTGCGATTGCATACACCTATTTTAACTTACAGTTAAAGGCAGTTAAACAGAGTAACAGGGAGTTATGTGCGGAAATATTCTCAGTTACCTTTCCCTAGCTTTTCCATGACTACTCCCTGCCTTTCAGTTGGTTTTTCAAGGAAAAATTATCATGCAAATATTAAAAATTCGCAATCGCCATAACTATTAAATCTTCCCTGACTTTTCCCTGGCTTTGAAAAAAATCTTTTTTCCATGACTTTTCCTGACCGCTGGCAACCCTACATTAACACACAAACATTCAAATAGATCTTGGTACATTATGACAAGATAAATATGAACACGAAATTATACAAATAAAAAAATTCAATTCAATAGTTGTTTCAGTCAATTCATATAAATTCTCTTGCTATCGCTCGGCGATTGCATACACCTATTTTAACTTACAGTTAAAGACAGTTAAACAGAGTAACAGGGAGTTATGTGCGGAAATATTCTCAGTTACCTTTGAGGGAAGCTTTTTGAGAAACCATACGCAAGAACAAACAGAAGGACTGACATACAACTTGTGGTATGGTCGAGATGTCGCCACTTAACTAAGTCTTTACGGTAATGTTTAACGGCATTTTACGGTAACCGCATTGCATCATGGATAAACATTCCTGAAAGTGATCGCCATCTTTTTGAGCGGTGTTCACGCGACATTGTATGTTCAGCGTGTAATAAACGAGTCTGGAGTGATGTTAACATTTGTCTTCTTGCTACAACCACTACACAAATGACAAAAATTACTACGAAACCTCTGTCCACCTTCAATGTTAGAGGATTTACCTGTTTTATATTCACAGAAAATATCGTGGTGTTCTCCACAGGGTACAGCCCTAAACTGACTTCCGTTCAACGTTAAGTCGTAAACAGCGCAATCCCATGATGCATCTTTCCTTGCTTTCTCTATCGCATTTTTCGTGTCACCTGAAAAAGATATATATATATATATATATATATATATATATATATATATATATAAACATAGATATAAAGTTTTTGGCAATCAAATCTTGTATCAGTGTTACTTTCACATAAAATTTTACCTGTACCACAGTCGCTTGAATCCCTATTTGTGCGTGTGTGTGTGTGTGGTGGCGGGGGGGGGGATTTAATAGAGAAATGGTCGAAACTGTGCACTAAATATGTGTATGGTCGTCCCTAATGTATTTTGATCACTATATAGTGGTACCCGAAACGCGCGTAAATCTGTCTATGCTCAATCGTTTTCTTCCTCCCCTATAATACGGATTCGGGCGGCTTTGCTTACACATGTATTTATAAAATCCATAAAAACAGAATTACAATTTTAATCAGAATAATATAAATAAAATAATAAATAAAATACATATGAGTACTACGTATCATAAATGAAACATTTACAACTTTCTATCTACGTTATATTACCTCAATTTTTAATATACATCAGAAGAGTCCACTAAAACAATCTTTAGGCTGGGATATCAAACAGTAAAGAATAGGAGGCGCTATTACTGGGTTGAGGTTGAGGGATAATATAAAAATTAAGTGGTTACATTGTATATTTATTTGGTTGGAAAAGTTTATTTAAATCATATATACATATAAACATAACGTGCTTACATAGTAAATTAAATCCATATAATATTAATGATGTAATATTATATTTCCCTACGTATAATTACTGCATAATATATTCAGCCTTTGAAGAATATATTTGAACTTTATTTCACCTAAGAATAAAAGCCAGAGCCTATTTTAAACGTTTATAACAGGTCTATATAAAGGGGGGAAGGTATGAGAGAGGGGGTGGGGGGGGGGGAGGGGTTCTGAAAATTGTTAATATGAGGTGATGGCCTAGTGATGAAATTTTGAGGCGCTGTGCACATAAGATATAAAAATTTTCTGCTCCTCAACTACTTTTCCTGTAAAATGCCTTTACATAATACAAGAACAATTAACAGAAATAAACCAACGGTTCATTAGTATGTACACAGAGTAAGTTAGAAACCACATAAAATTCTAAAGAAAATGTAGCGGAATAGCTGGTTTTAACATGCTGCATGCTGGCCAAGCCAATGAGCGCTAACAACAACAAGTGACCCATGGGTCATCACAATATGTCCTTGCACAGACAACTAATTAATATAATGTAGGTGGCATCAGTGTTCATGCATATTAGCTTAAGTTCATCAAGACCAATAAGCAAAACAAATTTGATGACATTCCAACAAGCCTTTCCTGAGGAATCTGGCAATTTGTGTGTATTCTGCATTATTTCTGGGGTGCTCAAACACCCAAAAACTCTGAGAATACAGGTCACAGTGACCGAATTTTAGGGTTCTGGGGAGAACTTTTGAACAACTCTCAGGATGTCCAGTAAGAAGATCCTGGGACCAATGGTTATGATTTGTGCCCTACTTTAGTATCAAATTTTCCATTATTCTGAGGGGTGCCTATAAGCCCAATAGCTCAGAAAAAATGGGTAACAGAGACTTTAATTCACGTTCCCAAGGAGACTTTTCATGGACCTCCCTGGATTTTAGGATAGAATATTCCAGGTCCAATGTTTATAATTTGTGCCCTGCTTTGCAATCTATTTTTTTATTTATGCTTTTGGGGGGGGGGGGGGGGGGGGGGGTTGCTCATAAGCCCCATAGCTCAAAGAATATGGGTAAAAGAGACCTAATTTCAAGGATATGAAGGATATTTTTCACAGACCTCCCTGGATTTCAAGTAAGAAGATTCTAGGACCAATGGTTACGATTTGTGCTCTGTTAACGGACAGACGGCCGGATGGCCGGACAGCCGGACGGACGACTGACAAAGAGTGATCGCTATAGCTCGTATGACTTACAGTCAGCTGAGCTAAAAATCTCAGATTTGGCACTAATACTCAAACTTAGAGGGAGACAAAATTACGTAATGGGAATAGTAATACAATATTTTGACATAATACCACCCATGCTTTATTTTATTTGTCCTTCTTCAAGATTTATACATGTAGATATTACTATTAGATATATGTGCGTCTGTTAAACAAGTGACTCATGGGTCATGTCGCTCAGCTGACTAGTATGGTATATTCGCCTAACATTCACGACAGGAATTTTATCATCTGAGAGCCAAATTGACATTTACTATATACGTGATCTTGTCCTTCTGACACCAAAGTCGACAGGGTTCTTAATTAAGTGATTGGTCACACATATGTGAAGACTGAGTCCATTCATCACTGGCCTATACAGGTTACACAAGAGAAGAATAAGATCAAGGTCAAGGTCACCATTTTCAAATTACTCCCAAAACTGGTGGAAACAACTTGTGTGTCAAATTTGAGGGAAACATACGCAATACTTTCAAAGTTATTACATCAAAGAATTGCTAAAGACGAAGAATTTTTCTGCTGATTTGACCTTGAAGATCACTGTCACTAGTCTCCAAATTCTTACGAGAACTGTATTAACACATTTTCTGTATTAAATTTGATGGCACAAATATGCAATTCTTCAAACGTTATGGTAGTTACAATACATACTATATTTCTGCAGATTATACCTTGAATTCAAGGTAGCGGTCATAAGTTCCCAAGCTTACTGCAAAATTGACTTGAACAGTATGGGATTCAAATCTGAGGAAACAAATATGCACTACTTCATACATTTAGAAGAGTCTGACTTCCATGGTGTTCCGAAGCATGTTCCTGCAATACAGTTCGCAGAACTCAAGTTAGATCGCTATGACCTGGCTTCCGTTTTCCTATGAGACTTTACCAAGACCTGTGTCATGCCAACGGACGGACGGACGGACGAAAGGACGACGGACAAAGAAAGTGAACAGCTAAAAATTACACATTGAAAAATATTATTTTTATCAATAATATTCTAGCGTTTATCGTTTTGGATCTGTTGTGTATGTAGGCCTAAGTTTTCAATTCGAAAGAAACCGCACGATGGCAAGCTCTGAATTATATTGCACAGACTGGTAAATTCAGATTCCTTACACAGATATTAAACAGGAAATGCACATACGCCCACGTGACCTAAACCAACTCACTGTCGACTTCCTGATTGTTCCACCAGCGCCACTTGTCGTCGATTTTTCGCACTCCCAGCCAGGCCACGGAGATGTTCCGTGCCCTCATTTGGCTGAGGAAAGTCTTCTTCTCATTCGCATTTCGGATCATAGATGTCGCCTCCGTTGAGCAGGTGTCAGAAGCGGTCCCATAGTCCGCCCACCAATACACCAGCTTATCATCTGTCAGAAGAAATACAGGAGTCAAGGTCAGGATAAGGGTCAAGGTCAATCTGTAATAAATGTGTATGAAATTGGTTTAAATGTAACTTGAAACAGTATCATAATATCTGCAAACAGGTGACCCAAGGGTCATGACGCTAAGCCGACAGACATGTTGATAATATGTCCTCGCACTGACAACCAATTAAGATAGGTGGCATTATTGTTCATGCACATTAGCTTAAGTTCATCAAGATCCATAAGCACAACAAATTTGATGACAATCCAACAAGACTTCATGAGGAATCTGGCAATTTGTGTGAATTTTGCATTATTTCTGGGGTGCACAAACATACCCCAAAACTCTGAAAATATAGGTCACTGTGACCCAATTTCAGGTTTCTGGGGAGAACTTTTGAGGCACTCTCAGGATATCAAGTTTGAAGATTCTGGGCCCCATGGTTATGATTTGTGCCCTTCTTTGGTATCAAATTTTCAAAATATGCTGAGGGGTGTTTATAAGCCCCATAGCCCAGAAAACATGAGTAACAGAGACCTTAACTCAAGTTTCCACCGAGACACCGAGAAGTTTGAAGATTCTAGGACCAATGGTTAAAATTTGAGCCCTTTTAAGGGACGACTGTGTCTTTGAAGGTCTCAAAAATAAAGAAAAACAAATGTGTTAAATTAAAAAAAAATTAGGTGGTGCCACCAGTCCGCATGTACTAATGAAACACACCATGATGAATATGCATGCAAAGAATTAGGGTGATCCATGCAATAGTTGTTCAGTTATGGAGCTTTTGTATCAAATTTTAATTATTCTTGGAGGTACTTCTAAGCCCCATAGCTTGAAGGATATGGGTAACAGAGACCTTATTTCAGATTTCCATTGAGTTTTTTATGGACTTTCCAGGATGTCAAGAAAGAAGATTTCTTGTCAAATAGTTATGATTCGTGCCCTGTTAATAGACGAACACATCTTTGAAGGTCTCAAAAATAAAGATAAAAATGAGTAAAAATTCAAAGAAGTCCAGGTGGCACCACCAGTCTGCAGGAACTGATGAAACACTCCATGATCCATATGCACGCAAAGAATTATGCCAATCAATGTACTAGTTGTTCAGATACCAGAGCTTTTGTATCAATTTTTGAGTTATTCTGGGGGGTACTTCTGAGCCCCATAGCTCGGACAGTATGGCTGACAGAGACCCAGTTTCAGGTTTCCAAGGAGACTTTTCATGGGCCTCTCAGCATGTCCAGAAAGAAGATTCTAGGTCTAGTCGTTACGATTTGTGCCCTGTTAACAGATGACCGCGTCTTTTAAGGTCTCAAAAATAGATAAAACTAGATGTGTCGGAACGACACGAATGCCCCCGCCTGGGGCAAATTAGAAACATTTGTTAAATTTTGTAATTTTTTAAGTTCAGGAGGTGTTGTATGGTCAAAAGGGCAAAATGCAAACTTGATCTGTAACGGGTCATTATCAAGCTACACAACAAAAATCAGGCCAGTATTTGCAGGCATTGTGAAAAAAAGTCCATACATGTGCATTTTTCATAAAAATTTCTGTCTTTTATGAAATTTTCTATGTTCAGGATCTGTCATATGGTCAAAAATAGGTTAACTGGGACGAAACGCGAACTCGATCTGTAAGTGGTCATTATGCGCCCACAGACCAAACATTAGGCCAGTATCTGTAAGCATTGCATTGCAAAACTAGAATATTAGCAAAAGCTGATAATCAGTTATAAATTTAAATTGGAGAGGTATGTACCATGTTTTATAACAATCCACCAAATGCTTCCTGAGAAATAAGCTCCTAAGTTTTTTATCTATACTAAGCTCTGTGACCTTGAAAAGTAGGTCAAGACCACCCATCTTTAAACTTGGCCAAGATTTTGTAAATATGATGCAAAAGCACGTAAGTAATGAAGTTTCTGTGTTGAATACCTTTGGAGATATCCTGCACAAAAGGCCAATATTGAAAAATCTGAAAAAATTTCATTAAAAAATCAGAAATTGCAGGTGGCGCCACCAAAATTGTGCAGCTCGTACAGACCATCAGTCCCAATGATCATAGTAATTTTTGTGAAAATCGACACAATGGTTCCTGAGATATAAGCTTCTGAGTGTTTTTCTATAATCAGCTCTAAAATGTAGAAAAATGGGTCAAGGTCACCCATCTTCAAACTTGACCGAGATTTTATCGATATACATCTTCACTGATGAAATAATATTCCAACGGTGAATCCTTTCAGAGATATCCCGCTCACAAGGTAAAAGTCCGCGGAACGGACGGACGGACACCGGACAGACAGATGGACAGACGGAAAGACGGACATCTTGGGTGACAACAATAGCCCATCAGCCTATAAGCTGAGGGCTAAAAACGGCTGTACATGTACATTTGTCATGAAAATTTATATTTTTCATGAAAATTTCTATGTTTAGGAGCCATAAAACAATCAAAAGTAGGTCAACCGGGACGAAACGCGAACTCGATCTGTAACTGGTCATTATCTGCCCGAACATAAAAAATCAGGGCGGTATCTGCAGGCATTGCGGAAAAAAAGCCCGTACATATGCATTTGTTATGAAAATTTCTATTTTTTATGAAATTTTCTATGTTAGGGCACCATCAAACGGTCAAAAGTAGGTCAACTGGGACAAAACGTAAACTCGATCTGTAACTTGTCATTATCTGCCAACACACCAAAATCAGGCCAATATCTGCAGGCATTGCGAAAAAAAAAAGTCTGTATATGTGTATTTGTCATGAAAATTTATATTTTTCGTGAAATTTTCTATGTTCAGGAGCAGTAAAACGGTCAAAAGTAGGTCAACTGGGACGAAACTCGAACTCATTCTGTAACTGGTCAATATCTGCTCACACACCAAAAATCAGGCCAATATCTGCAGGCATTGCAAAAAAAAGTCCGTACATGTGTATTTGTCATGAAAATTTATATTTTTCATGAAATGTTCTATGTTTAGGAGCCATAAAACAATCAAAAGTAGGTCAACCGGGACGAAACGCGAACTCGATCTGTAACTGGTCATTATCTGCCCGAACATAAAAAATCAGGGCGGTATCTGCAGGCATTGCGGAAAAAAGCCCGTACATATGCATTTGTTATGAAAATTTCTATTTTTTATGAAATTTTCTATGTTAGGGCACCATCAAACGGTCAAAAGTAGGTCAACTGGGACAAAACGTAAACTCGATCTGTAACTTGTCATTATCTGCCCACACACCAAAATCAGGCCAATATCTGCAGGCATTGCGAAAAAAAAAAGTCTGTATATGTGTATTTGTCATGAAAATTTATATTTTTCGTGAAATTTTCTATGTTCAGGAGCAGTAAAACGGTCAAAAGTAGGTCAACTGGGACGAAACGTGAACTCGATCTGTAACTGGTCAATATCTGCATACACACCAAAAATCAGGCCAATATCTGCAGGCATTGCGAAAAAAAAAGTCTGTACATGTGTATTTGTCATGAAAATTTCTATTTTTCATGAAATTTTCTAAGTTAAGGAGCCGTAAAACGGTCAAAAGAAGGTCAACCGGGATGAAATGCGAACTCGATCTGTAACTGGTCAATATCTGCATACACACCAAAAATCAGGCCAATATCTGCAGGCATTGCGAAAAAAAAAAGTCTGTACATGTGTATTTGTCATGAAAATTTCTATTTTTCATGAAATTTTCTGAGTTAAGGAGCCGTAAAACGGTCAAAAGTAGGTCAACCGGGACGAAACGCGAACTCGATCTGTAACTGGTCATTATCTGCCCACACACCAATATCTGCAGGCATTGCGAAAAAAAGTCCGTACAACTGTTTGATTTCGGAATGACGGAAGGACGGAAGGACGGAATGACGGACATGGGTAAAACTATATGACCCGGCCACTTTGTGGCGGGGGCATAAAAATTTAAAATTCGAAAAAAAATACAGGTGATGCCACCAATCTGCAGAACCTGATGAAACACTCCATGATCAATATCCATGAAAAGAATCATGGTGATCAATGCATTAGTTGTTCAGATACTTGAGCTCTTGTATCAATTTTTTCGTGATTCTTGGGGGTACTTCGGAGCCCCATAGCTTGAGGAAAATGGGTAACAGAGACCTAATTCCAAGGTTTCCAAGGAGATTTTTCATGGACCTCTCAAGATGTAAAGTAAGAAGATTCAAGATCCAGTGGTTACGATTAGTTCCTTGTTAACGGACAGACGGCCGGATTGCCGGGTGGCCGGACGGACGACGGACAAAGAGTGATCGCTATAACTCAGATGACTTACAGTCAGCTGAGCTAAAAATTTGACATTGTATGAATCAACAGTTTTATAAGAAATGCTTTTATGTGATGCTTCATAATAAGTTTCATGTGTGTCCGGTTACCTCAGAAAATAATATATACTATATAATGTATATATATATATATATATATATATATATATATATTCAATTTTTTTATCATTGGCGAGGCGATATCGTAGCAATCTTTGTAAAACTGTCACCATTGTGAAACATTGTCAGAGCATAATCATCGTTAAATACAAGTTGTGGAATATGTGTATAGACCAGTGATATAGTCGAGTCCACACCATCCGAGGCCGAGTGCATGTCCAATTCCAGGCCAATCGAGTCCAAGTCCTAGTCCTTGAGCTTCGGATCCATGTCCACCATCTACGGTTCCGAGTATTTTGGAACCCGAGTCCAAGTCCGAGTCCAATACATGTACAATACAATATCCTTAAACACCAACTTGAAATTGATATTTCAGATTGACTTGTATATTGTTTAGTTAGATCTTTCATTCTTTAACTATAAATGGTTAAATGCATTTACAGTTCCCGATGCTGAGCAAAGCTTGGTTAATATATTGTTTTTTATTTTGCAATATTCTCTGAGTACATATGTAGGCCTACAGAAGTCTTTATAACAGGCTATGTGACAGTGTTTTTTTTTCTATTTGACCCCAGAACAGGCCTTATTTCTCCGATCCACCTTCGAGTCCAGAAACCTCAAGTCCAGGTCTGAGTCCAGTAACCTCGAGTCCAAGTCCGAGTCCCTAAAAAAGTCCGTAATCGAGTCCAACATCACTGGCAATGAGACCCTAAAACAACTCTCTTTTAAGATGATAATCTGGTTAATAAAATATGACAGATTAGGTGTAGATTAGTCTCTGACACAGCCACACGGTGGCGCTACCCATCGTGTGACTGTTACGGTGCATCAAACATGTTCCACCGGAGATTCACCCGGGACCAAAGTTCATCGTCTACCGAGCAGGAAGCGGGACATACGTGCTCCCTGTCTCATAAAAAAATGCATTGTTTATAAATTCTGTCGGTTTGTTTCCGGATGAAGGCAAGGACTCCGAATTCAGAAATATATATATATATATATATATATATATATATATATATATATATATATATATAAATATATATATATATATATATATATATATCAAACAGACTGGTGCATGTCCCCTTTTTTGTTTTGCTGTCAGTGACCGGGAATTCCCCTGATTATCAGTGCACCGAATGACCACCTAATTAAACAGTCAAGATTATCAAATGTTTTTAATGTATATTATATATATATATATATATTATACATATATATATATAATTTTGTTTATGGATGTATATATATATGAATACACAAACATACATCTATACCTATATATCTATATATTTATATATATATATAAACATAGTATATATTTATTTCAAGGTTCTCGGTTACTCCAAGCAATCTGTGACACTGATATTTATTAACAGATATTATATATACATATATTTTGTTCTTTATAGTGTCTCAATCTGTCTGACTCTATCTTAGAGAGAGAGAGAGAGAGAGAGAGAGAGAGAGAGAGAGAGAGAGAGAGAGAAAGAGAGAGAGAGAGGGAAAGAGAGAGAGGGAACGAAACGGACAGACACTAAACAACAGGACAGTAACGGATGGAGTTCATAAGAATGAGACGTCATTCTCAGCAGCACGGACATCCGTGTTCTCCTAGACTTCTACTTCTCGTGAATCCTTATTCTCTGAACATCAGAAGGCTGTGACGGTCAAAGTAATGTGATCCTAACAGTACTCCAGTTCTTTCAATGGGATACCCCTGACAATTTTCGTATGATATAGCGTCGCGGCGCACAGCTCTGGTGTTGAATATCAACAGTGTCTGCACGTCACGTGTGTAGGCTTGTTTGTCGTTGTTTTGTTTGTCCCTCTAAGCATCCAAATGATAATCATGGTTTTAATCATCAATATCAATTATAATATTGTTAAATGTAGCAATATACAAACTGAGCATCCATTCAATCAATTACGAGGATGTTCATAATATTTCTCTATCATCGCTTACACGCGCCAGCTTGCCATGGAAGCATCGGCCAATGTATAAACATTCCTCATCCAGTCGGCCAGACGGCTATACATGTGATTTTAAAAGTCCAACACAGATAATATAGCTGAAGTAGCTGAAGCTTTTTTTTTTTTAAAAATACATTATAGAAAGGTTTGGGTTTTTAATGATTTAATAATGCAATAATGAAACAAGTGACTTATGGGTCATGACGCTCAGCTGCCAAGCATGATCTGCGACATCATGAGCTGCAATTCATAACTTCCAGTCAAATTGTTGAAGAACCTACATGCCATTTGTTGAATCTTTCTACGTTGAAATAAATATATATCACATGTCTGGTTAAAACACAGTGAATTGATGGTCTGAGGCCAAATGTATGGTTGTTGAGCCAAAAGGAACTGATCCCAAAGCTTGCTTGATACCTGTCAATCTTAAAAGGAATACCACACAGGCCAAATATAAGATCAAAGTATATAGCAAAAAATCAAGGAAATCCATGCAAGAATTATTGTGAAACGGGGGCTTCTCTATTAATTTTTATATAATACAAGGCAACTTTACTGAGCTTTCATAAATGATGGTGACATTTGTTAAGAAATCTTTGGCCAAATGCAAGATTACATGAATATACATCCCACTGCATTCACTTTAATAGATCTTGAGATAATATATTCTTAAGGAATTTAAAGATGGCTTCCTGGTGGCCATATTGGATTTCTTACAGGTCAAAATAAACTGCAAAAGGTTCTCATCATCTTAAAAATCAGCAGCTAAACCTTAACACTTTACTCTCATAGTCTTAATGCCTGGCCAAAGCATTCTGGTAACAGTGTTTTGATATGCACTAATGATATGTCCTTATCACTCCATGGGCTGATACAAAAGGGAGTCATATATCACAAGTGTCACTGAAAATTATGGGCACACGGTGAGATGTACCAGTTGGAGTGCAATGGTAATATATACAAGAAAAATAAAGATGGTCTACAAAGTAAGTTTTTATTGTGAACATCCCTGACCTATGACCTTGGCCTTTTGTCCACATATCAATTGGATTCTTTTTAAAGTGATGGGTAATTACTGACCCCTTAAAACTGGAGTAAACACTTGGCAACCAATGTGTGAATAACTTTGACCTGCAACCTTTAACCTCCTGACCAGACGACCCCAAAATCATTAAGTTATTTCTTCAAGCAAAAAGACCCATAAATATGTTTGAATAAAATTGAGTGATGTATAGATGAGGCATATGTGAAAGACTGAAGGTTTGGGATAAAGAGTTTAGCTTGAAATATGTTCACTAGCATTTGGAACAAATTAGTATTGTGACCTTCACCTCTGACATTTTTAACTCAACATCGATAGGGTTCTTCCCCTATTTGTAGGTTAGTCATACATAACAGATGGAAATTATAGGTTGAAAAGTTTGCCTTAAAATGACTCCACGCAAGAAGTGGGTGCTGTGAACTTGACCTTTGACCTCAAAATCAACAGGTCTTTTTCCCCTGTTGGCAGAGAAGCGATATGTCAGTGCTGAAAGGTTTGGAATGAAAATTCTAACTTGAAATGTGTCCACAACTTTTTTAAAGAAGTGGATCCTGTGACCTTGACCTTTGACTTTAAGACCTCAATATATAGGATTTTTCTCCCGCTTGGTAGGTAAGCCATATCAATAAGTTGCTAAGAAGTTGAAATATTTACAAAATTTTGATTTAATTTCTGGTATAAAATTTAGATTAAGTTCAATATACTTTAATGCTTGAAATAAGCTTTCTAGCTTAAAATATTATCATGTTAAGTGATTAACTATATTTCCTGAGTTTTTATCAGGTGCATTATGTTTGGGCGCGTAACTTCCAGAAATTACTTAATACTGCCCTAATTCTGGTAGGAACATAGGAAATATATAGATGAATGGTTATATTAAATAAATGAACAATAACAGATCAGTGGTTTTGATTTTATGCAATCTTGAAGTGTAACAATCGGGTTTTAAAGGAAAATTGGGATTTTTCCTGAATATCTCAAAGGAACAAAGTCGTTATGACCCAATTTTCGTTATGGTAGGAGATTTTTGGGCATCTAACTGTATGCTGAATTTTGGAATCGTAGGTCCAACGGTTTTAAAACGTGCCATGTTAACGGACGGAGGCGCGGCCAGACAGACGACGGACAAGGACCATCGCTACAGCTCAGATGACTCATAGTAAGCTGAGCTTAACAAATTGCTCAATAAAGCAGCGGATAAAGTGAAGGAGATCTAGAGCGACCGAAGTTTTTAAAGGAATGTCAAGCCATTTTTGTGACATATCGTTCCCGAGCGTGACGAACCGTCGGGAATAACTGACATTACTACACCATGGGCTTTATGTCTGGTTTACATATAATGTAATGTGTAATGCAACTTCAAATAATCAGTGTTCTTTGACCTTTCCAAGCTTTCACATTGCTGATGTCTTTAGCAGGCTGTGGAAATATCATTACCGTATCGACTGATGCATTTATGAATCTGCGGCTGATAAACCTATTGCCAGATATTAAAAGAAATGGCAAAACTTTCTCAAAAGTAACTGATCAAGTGTGGCAGACGCTCACAGGGACGTTTGCAACTTGAAGAACACGCCCGCCTGGTAAGATTGCCCATTGCCGCCAGTCAAGTAAAATTTTATATTTTTGACAGTGCCGTCATAGGCAGGGTTCCGCTAGGCACAAGAATCTTAAGTTAATAACATTTTAGCCTCCGCAACTAGGGTATGCGTTCATTCCGTTCTTGTGTTTGTATGTTTGTTTGTGTGTTTGTTCACAACATAATTCACGGAGTCTCCAACGGAATCACAATAATATTAAGGGCACCTATGGGTTGGACGACTTTTGGTGTGGGTGAGGATTTTCAGGAATATTCACTAGTGTGCATACACATGTGCCCGATTGAACAAGGGGCTATAGGCCGAATAAGTACATGCAAACACTGTTTTCGGCCGTATCCCATATTAAGGACCGCTCACATGGCGGAGGCCTGCATTCCAGAAAATGCATATTTCTAGTCTTTTTTTTAAATCTTTCTTTCCTGATCCGCTTCTACTCTCGGCATAATACACACAGTTCGAAAGCACAGGCACTTGTCATATAAGGCGTGTGTGTGTGTGGGGGGGGGGGGGGGGGGGGCAATATAATACGCATTGGAAGGCCCTTCCCCAACTGCTGTCGTTTAAGCATAAACTACTTTACTCACTTTGAGT